>JALPQI010001417.1:0-122080 GCA_025490895.1 Thaumatotibia leucotreta | reverse complement strand
GGTGTACCCAAAAAGCCGATCACTGCTTCTCTACCTAAAGATACGTAATGTATACGTAATCAATCATAATATATTTTAGACTAAACCTTTATCAAAATTAGTAGGTTACATATTTACTTAGAACTATATTGCTCAATATATGTACGTTTCATCCATGTGGCTGCAAACAGAAATAACATAATTAATATAATTATATTATTTTTCTAGCAAACTTTTTTGCAATAAGCAGGTACACAGCCAATTGGAACCATAAGTCCCTCCAGAACTATGTCTAAATGACAAGAATTGAAAATGAAAATGAAAAAAGTTTATTGTACTAAAACCAACATTTCAGTAATATCACGACCCTATGTCCTGAGCTAGAAAGCCCTGTGTTACAGGACCCAGTTTCGCATTCCACAGATAACTAAGCTTACATATGTATACAATATGTACAGATATGTATTTTAACAATCTCAAACAAAAATCTTTCGGTACCTACAAAAATCCACTTTATTATTTGTTAACTTGAATATGAAGTGAGCATGTGTGTGTGTGTGTGTGTGTGTGTGTGTGTGTGTGTGTGTGTGTGTGTGTGTGTGTGTGTTCGTATGGGTCTGCGTTAATTAGGAGATTTCTTACAGCTATTAGACTTTACCAGAGGATGACAAGCGCTGTTTGATGCCGGGTAGGTATGGACTTATACACTCGAGCAATAAAACCAAGT
The DNA here is from genome assembly GCA_025490895.1 of Thaumatotibia leucotreta. Taxonomy (NCBI): domain Eukaryota; kingdom Metazoa; phylum Arthropoda; class Insecta; order Lepidoptera; family Tortricidae; genus Thaumatotibia; species Thaumatotibia leucotreta. Next base: position 121,374 of record JALPQI010001417.1, on the reverse strand, counting down.
ATCTTCTTTAATATTTATATCGTAACCACTATTTATATTAAGCTAGGTACATACATGTATTTAGATCTCAAATAAACATCTATTTATAAATAGCGTAGCAACAAACAGCGAGATATTATTTGCACTAGTTTTAAAAATAAAATCCAGAAATATATTATGATTGCACATCCTGTCTTATAATCCCTGTCACGTCGCAACTGTCTCTGTCGCTCGCTCGTCGACAGAGCGAAACGGCACGTCAAACTGTCCGATGCGCTGTTGTATCATTTTATTTTCGTAGTACAGTCAACGAGAATTAATACTGGAAATAAATATTTGGTGCTCTTTTATCAGGCAGATTGTTCCATTGTGTAAGTAACATGAGTGAACAATGAAAATAATTAAATTACAAAAAACTAACGAATTTTCATGAAACTATTAATACTGTTCCCTTTGTTTTGAATTCAATGTTTTGAATCAATGTCTAAATTTTCTACCAACATATTCACAGAATAAAATCATTCGAGCTTTCAATACTACTCTCATTAATATTTTCCAGTTGAATAAAAATATTTTTTTTTTGTCCGAGTGTACCTACATATGATTTGAACTGATGCCAATACACCTCGTGCAGCTGAATGAAGATGAGTTGTCACATACGATTTGCGAAACTATATTTGTTCGGTCGTTTGTACGTTGAAATCTGAATGGGTTTATTACATGTTGATTCTATTACCATGGAAATAGAAAACCAAAAAAATATTTGTTAATGGCAAACAACACATCATCAGCTTATTACTGGCCACTGCTGGATGTATACCTCTCCGATGACTTATGCATTGTGACGCATTAAGAGGTAATTCCCATAATTGCCAAGCTGGGATAGCGGGTTGACTATTGTAGCAATGATGACGCTGGCTGCCCGTAATCGATAAATGAATGGACAGGAATACACTTCAAGCCCTTAGTCGACTCTTACGACACCCACAGGAAGAATTGGTGTGGTGACAACTGTAAAATATAATATTTTCCGTCACCATGCATGATGGCTCTTGTTAATGACGATAGTTATTTATAAAAGTCGGTTCATCATCATCATAAACTTAAGAGCTAGGCTCTTGTCGGTGGAGCAATTTCCACGCTTCTCTTTCCTGGGCTTTCTCCTTGACTGCTTGGTACGACACCACGTGCACCTTTTCTTTTATTTGGTGGTTGGTTTTATAGGCCTTCCTTGGTCTTCCTCTCTGTCTCCTTCCCTCAACTTTTCCTTCTATTAAGTATTATCTTTAGATACTCGTCGTGTCGTAACAAGTGTCCAATCATTCTCCTTCTTGTTACTTGACAAAAATTATAAATCAGATTTCGAGCAAATCTGCTTATAGGGAATATAAAACAAAATCGGCATAAACAATGCAAACGTCTTCGGCACACCGGCACGATATATCGCATTCGAATGTCGCAATTTCGATCGATCCATCACAATCGCGGGCACATGCCGAGTGACTAATGCACCCTTAATCGAGCCTACGGGCTAGGCTCGACTTACATCGGATTCCGATTTGTACAATGTTTGCTTACAAGTGCCTAAAATTTTTTGGTTTGACAGACTTGGCATAGTTTACTTGCTAATTTTTTTGTACAAATGAAACGCCGTTGACTAATAGTGCGCTTTTTATCTCTACCTCATAGAGACTGATTCAGGCTCATAGTTAAAATTAAATAAACAGACGTGTCGTTTAGATAGTTCTGCCGTGCGTATTTTTCCTTTTTTTGTGTCTTGGTATACATATATTATACAGTCAAAATCATTCCTCCTGCCGCCCAGGCAATAAAAATTGCCAGTGGATTTTGAATCAATAGTGCAGGAAATAGAATAGAATTTCATTTGTATGAGGAGACCTTTTAATAGGCCTCTGGGCGGCAGGAGGTTAACGGGTTTGGGTAAAGTTGGAAAATTGGCGTAGTTTTGAAAATTGAAAATCTTAGTAATATAGGGTCCCGTTTTACCCTTTAGGCACGGAATCCTTAAAACGATGGCCGTCAAAAACAAAAAAGGACACTACCATTCCATACATTATTACTCAACCCCGTTTGATCAAGATGACTATAATTTTCATTGGTGCAATTTAACCGTGCTTTCATCGCCACCAAATAAATATTCTATAATACTCATTATTCGCCTAGCAAGATGGAATGTAATAACGTCTTTATTTACCAAATTGTCAATTTTGATATGAGATACGAGTATCACAAACCAGATTTGGGTGGTGTGTGTTCAGACGCGGTTCGCAAACATTGCCGAAGTCCGTATTGGTGTTTTCTGATCATATCGCTATATTGGGGGTTGAGGATTCAATAACATACCGTGTAGGTGCGTTCGTAGACGCTAAACCAAACTATACCTAACAATAGTAATAAAGCATTAGATTCCAATATTCGATAAGCCTTAGCAACTAATAAACTCTGATTGTCTAGACGATGAAAAGTTAATTTTAAGATTATATCTAAGTTTGAAGCCATAATATGCCTGAAACTACAAAATATTTTCAATAGGTTTTCACTAATCCCTACATTAGCGCAGAGTGGAAATCCGATAATTATTTAAAAGATATACGCTAGCCACACTGTCCAGTCCAGCTTTAAGCTTTAAGGGTCCCATGTCGTCTATTTTTGTAACCAAATCAAATAAGGCTAGTAATCTGATAGTATTGACATAACAAATAGATACGTCATGCCGAAATTTCCTGACATCTCTACGGTTAGCTCTCTGGTGGCACTTTAATCTTTTTTTTTTTCAGTACTAAAAACGAGCGGATTAATAAAGCGGGCTATGTTTGGAATTTTTAGTGTTTTCACCAACAAAATCACAAGAATTCAAGAAGCAATAATTTATATGATCACATGATTTGTTTAATCAGATACCGACAAATATAAAGTTACCGTTAAATGCGAAACACTGTAAGGCTTTCGTAATACGGCCACGGTATAAAGGTTAGATTTGACCAGGTTTTGCTAATTTGCTACACTGCCTAAATCAATTTAGTAAATACTAACCAATACCATAGCTATATGGGAGTAAACATTAGCGTTTGTTACTATGAGCTATACTCGAGAGCCATAGAAAAATTCAAGTTCACTCGGCCAACTCATGGTACACCTTGGGCACCTTTGTCCTGTGACGGATGCGTCTTGGGCAGCTACGTACTTACTTAGCTAAAGTGTATAATGACACATAGACATTGATCAATATAATATGTAATACTTTATTTATAGCGAGTCGGGTCCTAGGCAATCCAAGTATTATTTTACAAAAACCACTACCAAGTAGGTAAATGCTACCACGAAGCAACGCTAACAAAGTATTCCACGACCGGAAAGCCTAAAAAATCGGCAGTCGTTGCACAATATACTTACCTGGGTAGTAAGTAAGTTCTCAATAAGTGTATGAACATAAATAACTAATATCCCACACACATTTTCTGCATCTAAAGAGTAATCAACTATAGCAATGAAAATGTCCCATAAACGCTTTCATCTTACACTTAACGTAAGCCTTCATACTGGAACGATATCAGGCGAACGCGAACCTTCTTGCAATTTCATAAAGTTTGAATTGCCTTTCCTTAAATCCGGCTCGTCTTGGCACATTTTGGCAAAAAGGCATACTGTTGTGAGAAAATTGCTGCCACTTACGACATATAGCCCGAGAAGAATAGTATAACCGTCAGTTAGGTAGTTTGGCCGTTCCTAAAGTTAACACTAGGTCATTTGTCTTTGAATTAGGGCCGCTAACGGCCATCTAGCAACCGTAAATTTTTGTCTAAATAAATAAATGAAGATGTATTGGAGAAATTTCTAGCCTTATGACATTGCTACGTCTGTTGTTGTTTATACATTTCATGTTCACTTTATTTTATTGATTTTGGAATCTTGTAAATAGCGTTATGTAAGATTGGAACAATGTTTCTGGGTGTAACTTATTGTCTCTCATTTCTCTGAACTCGAAAAGTAGTAATCTGTAAATACTACCAGTAAACAAAGAAATGAACGTGCCAGAATTAATATACTAGTTACTTACTTTGAATACTGCGTGTAAGTATTGCATTTTTGTACGTATTATAATATCGCTTATAAAACAATCTGATGCGCGCTCTAAGATATTGAGTTCGGCGTGTACTTTTACTTACCTACGTACTTCATTTTACCTAATTCGTTTAAATGGCATACATTTTTTGTTTGGTTGGTTTGGCTGAAAATTTATCGAAGCCTTCAAAATGTCAAATAATTCTACTATTAGTTAGACAATAAAATATCATCGAGTAATATCGTTTCATTGATTAAGTAAAGGTTTGCCGTCTTTTTCTTTTTGGTACTTCCTCTTACTACATTATCTATACTGCGACGATGTTACCGTCTGTTAGTGAAACAATGTTTAAGTTTGGGATTTTACTGTCGCAAACATATTGTAGAAAAGTGTAGGTGCAACTATTTAAATGAGCTGTAATGTAATAGAGATGTAATCTTGTAGCAAACTACGTCTCCATCGAGCACATGCCTTTTAAATAAATAAAGCAGGCGACCCACGCTAGCGGATTGATACGCGTCAAATATTTATAAGTAATGAAAAGTATCGACTAGCAGACCTATTCTGACGGAGTGGATACAGTAGGCGATTATGATACCTGGATGCTTAGCCAAGATCATCTGTCAATCGTTAACACTCAGTCACAAATGAAACGCAACTCTCTCTGTCGCTTTAATAATTAGTGACAGAGAGGGAAAGAACCACGCTACGCTATAGTTGCGCAAACGTGCCGCCAGGGCGTTTTTTGCGTTTTCATACGGTATTAAAATGTACACTCGACCTTTAGAGCGTTAGTGATTGGCATCTTGGCTTTGCTCTCTGTCTCTAGACAGTACCAAGATAAGTAATAATATACATATATAATTCCACGTATGAAATTGATGAACATCGATGAGCAAATAGATCCTTGATGCTTATCATCGGCAAACCAACCAATGTCATTATCAAACGGCTATTTGAACGGGATCGAAATTGATCGCTTTGAGGTATAAGTATTTATGTTGAAATGTCTGTCTGACATCTGTAGCCCTACTATGAGTTGGCAAGTAAGATTTGAGTTAGCGTTTATTCGATACGTAAAGCAGTCTATCACACTCGCGCTGATGTATTTAAGCGACCGTAATGGACGATATCGAGTATACGCTAACGCTACTGGCCAACTCATGGCACGACTGCTGAATCTGACACTAATCGTAACCAAATACGGTTTTGCGAGAAATTTAGTTCACTATATTCTGGATTGCACATTGTGGCCTTTGGTTGTGCATGCTGAACTAAATTTACTTGAAACTCGCTACAATGTAATAGATCTAGTTAACAAGAAACGTAAATTGCTTGGTCTTACAAAGAGTCCAAGATTTAGAAAAAAAAAATGTTTTATGTAAATTAATAATCTTCAAAGCAAAAAAGTCACCGTAACCCAGATGGTAGTGATTCTGCCTATGAAGCCGGATTCTGGATTCGAATTCCTGTGAAAGCGTACTCGTAAGCATTGGTGTTTATCAAAGAAAATCTTTTTTTTAAGTGTCTTTATTTATCTATCTCGTTTTCTTAAAGCTTCGTTTAGTAGCCAAAACGCAAACCTTACCGTGGAGTCCATTTGTAAAATATCGTCCTGACATATTTTATACTAGATACACATACAATTTCCGGGAATTCACTGGCACTAGGTACATTTTAAGCACACAAACCAATGACATTTTATAAATTATTTCATAGATACTATCGACTAAACTTTTATTAATTACGTCGTACAGTTTATGCGTCATGTAAAGCATGAATAGTAAAAAATCCGAATTTCGAACCAGTCGATCCGCAATACGGCCACCGCGCCATCTCAATCATGTAATGGAGTGGGTTCACCGGGATCTATCAAAATGCACTCACTGTAGGTTCACTATATTCTGAATGTAACACAAAAAACGACTATTCGGGATTTAGCAGCATTATTGAAAGCCGTAGTGATATTTAGGATTTGCTATTTCGACTTTTTCGCTGTAACAATGATAGAATTTTAGGAGTTTCATTTTGTCGAGTAATTTTAAAAGCCGACTGGCTTCGATCAATGTCTACTTACCTACATATATTTGGCATAGGTACATATTTGTAAAATTGGAGAAGATTGTGACCACTATAATTAGTATATTTATTATGTTGTTTAGTACTTAACCATTAATTCCCGTTTATGTTTCTGTTCTACGACTGAACTGAACATTTAGCAAAAATAATTTTGGAAGCATGGAGCGCTCGCTATAAGTAAGCATTAAACCCTTAACTTGGCAGTGTATCTTAAAAGAAACATACTTTTTGACCAACTTTTTGTATTTTTTTAAAGACAGAATTTTTTACTCTACACAGCGGCGAGGAGGCTATAACGCACAATTTATTTAAATTCGGCCAAGTTTAGGGTTAAGTATGTGTGTGCACTAAACTTGAGTAAGCCGAAGTTATATTATTCTGCATACTTGTTGTAAGCATAGACGCATTATACCTACCGAAGTGGCTAGTAAAATAAATCCTGCCCATGAACGCACAAATTATTGAGAGTGTAGAATTTAAATTGAATAAAGATGCCGCTTAAGTATTAGTCATTCCTCAGCATACGTAAGGGGACTGCTTCTTCAAATAGCTGTAATATTATTTTGATGGATAAAATGACTTCATTTTTTTGTAATAATTATTTCTGTATTTATTTAATAATGAATTACTCGACTACCCCATGTTAAACTAATTCGTGTTACGAAAGTATCGAGTATAATAATCATAGCAGATGGATTTAATATATTTTTTTTACGAGTAAAATTTGTATGCGTCGATAACTATGAATATGGTAGCTATTTCGGAAAAAAGTTTTAGGCACTACTCCTACTGCGAGCGAGTAAGCGATGAGCTTTCGGCTATAGAAGCGATCAAAAGAAAAGCGCTCCCGTATACATAAAAGAGATACGGCGATATTAATTAATACTTTATCGCTGAGCAAGTAACTATAAACCTCGCTGTGTCTCCTTTGCGTTTGTGTGTATGCAGCATTCGTATATGCTGGAGCACTTAAGGGAGAGTGTGTAGCATTCGTACAGTGATCATAATTCAACTATCCGCCATGCCGTCGTGATAATATTTTTATGCGTAATGGCTTTTAATATTACGCATAAGCTACCTACCAAAGATAACAAAGGATGGAAAACTGATCCAGATTTATCGAATAAAAAAGTGTTTTTGGCATATCAAACTTCCTCAAAGTAACTATGAGGCTCATTTTGAAATGCATTTATTTCTGAAAGCTTTGCATAGTTACAATTGTAATAATTTTATTACAATAGCACACTTGTGCTTTTTAAGCTAATCTTTGGAGTATTTCTTCGTTTTATGATTAAGCACTCAGTTATTTTATATATTTTGTTTTGACTTTTTGGTTGGGGTACCTTCGTATGTATGAGAATCACTACTGTACGAATGTACCTACCCCAATTGTTTTATTTACCGAGAATATTGTTATTGGAACGAAGTGGTCAATATATTATGAAAAACATATTAATAAATGAATACAAAGAGTCGAGAATAGAGCTAGTCCTGTGGTGAAAAATACGCTGTACTAAGATACCCTACGTATGGGGCGCTTTCGTACAATTCTTCTCGGGAAACGGTGTATAACGTTGTGCTACGCTACTTGGAACGAACTCTAAACTACTTACCTATATATAAAAGTTAAACAGTTAGCATTGATTTCATTTTGAAATTGTTAGTAGTTTTTTTTTAGATTCTACGGGACATTAAGTAGTGTAAAAAGTGTACCCACTCTCCCCTAACTTCTGATTGTTTCTATAACCGATAGCTCGATCATCGCTTACTCGCTCGCTGTGGGACCAGTGCCTATTATATACCTATGACTAGTGTCAATTTGGTATAAAATGACAGCCGCGAACGGCTGTAGGTGCCGTTTGTCGTGGGACCGTCCGAAGATCCATCACTACGATCAATTGCCCAAGCAATCTACTCAATCATCCTCCATTAGCATTTCCATCCCAACTCAGTATGTGTTACTTAACCCTCCTTGACAGCAAACAGCGGGTTAAGCGGTTGACAACGGATAACCTAGTCTTTCTAAGTTTATGTACACGGCAATTTATATGTATTGTAATTTTATTATCTTTAATTTCTGTTTATAATAAAAAATTGTTAAAATTACTTTTTCATTAATAATATGGTATACTATAATAACAATTATTGCATAAAACTATATTTAAATAATTAACCGTTAAATTATTAACGTTATTTTAAGTGTTGTTATTAATATTTTGTTTCAATGCACATAAGGGTACGTCATCTCTCTAGGTAATAATCAATCACGTCAAGTGAAAGTACATAACGTATGCGGAATGAAATCTGCACAAAGTTTAATATTATATTAAATAAATGATATCATTATTATTTTCTTGAACATGTACGTTTTTTAATATCGATTTTAACAAGTATTCATGCAAGATAAAAACTACTTGAATCCAAAGTGTATAACTTTAGTTTTATGATACTTTATCCATTGATGTCGAAAAAACAAATGTTAGCATTTTTCTTGCCTCTAATTTTATCTTCTGTAGGAAAACTTTTTAAATAAAAATCCTTTGCTCATTATATTTCATATTCTTGTTAATTGGTCTATTGATACTTACTTATTATGCTAAAAATATTTAATTGAAATTAGCTATAAGTCGTTCACCGTGACATCCGTTACTGAAAAAGCAGTGTTTTTTACACTTTTTGATCAAATGGCGAAGTCATATTTTCAAAGTTATTTATTTTTATTTTCCGTGTTGATAGGCTTGCTCTTTGTTTATGTTTCGTAATGCCCATGGTTTGAGGATGTTTTTCATCAATTTTGTTGTCATATTTAGAAGTATTTCTGAGCTCCCTGTTCGATTCTGTGATTCGGGATAACGTAATTTCCTTTATTCGAGCTCTTTCTGTAGCCAAATTGTTACATTACACTAGGGTTTCTAATATCATTTATTGGAAACGAAAAGAATGCGAGATTTTTATAAAACAGTGTTTCAAATCTTGCCTTCTTCTAAAAAATCAGAATCATCGTCGATTTTGGCCTTAGCAAATGTGTCTTGTGGAAAATACATGCAGTTGTGCAACATTGTTCTACTCAATTGGCCATAATTTCTAAAGAAAGATGCCAAACCCGACAAAACTATCCAATTTAATTAACAATTGTATACAAATTAATTTAGCATTGAGACACAAGTTCAATTTAATTTTTTCATTTTGTTTTTACTTGTTCAAAATTTGTGCAAATTTCACTCCGCATACGTTAGTCTGTTCCATTTTAACATCAAGTTCACCATACTAATACTAACTCAAACTTTATTTTAAAACATTTAACAGACTGTGCACTGTATTCCACTTGCACAATCTCGGGTTAGGTGAAAAAGTTGGTTAGTGGTGTCACAAATGTATAGAATGAATCAGTGAACCCGTTTCCTTCGTGTTAGATAGTTGATACTAGACATTGCAAATGCGTTTCAGTGATATATGTATACCTAAATATGTATATGGCATTTAATTTTAACGTTAATTAAAAGCACTTGAACATACAAAATCTTGAAATATAAAAATCTCTTTTTGAATTGTATTATTAGTAGGTATTTAATCGATGTCTCTGTTATAAGAACGTAGCAAGATCCGCAACCTAATTATGTGCTTGTAAAAACACTTAAGTAACAAGCCCGTTAAATTATTCGACAAACTATACTATCAAACTTCCCATACAATAATGTTCAGTGAACGTTTTAGCGGTGACCTACGATATGGTACAACCAACCAAAACCTAACACTTTCTGTAAAACGCTACAAGGTTCCATCGAGAAGCGCATTTTGTGTACTTACAATTTCCTAGACCGGACAGTTTTGAGTTGAAGAACCTTCGTTATTTATGCCACGTACGTCCCAATGCAACAAATCATTGAATTAAATGGACAACCCTGTCGCATTCAGCGATTCCATTCCGCTCATATTACCATAGTGAATAACGATGAACGAGGATCTGGGTCACCGTGCCGATGCCGATGCGATAGTGCGATGCGACACGACGACGTATCGCGCCGCCATTGTGCTCTGGGTACATTTCGTTGAAGGACTGAAGCATAACTTAAAATGTGTTTATACTGTACTTAAAATGCAGCAAATAAGTATACTGCATTCAAAGTATGCATATTCACAATTCTGATTGTTAGAAATAATATCAGAAACGTATTATAATACGTATATAATTAATTTAACATATCGACGTTGCGAACGCTTTACAGGGACTACGGGTAACTAGACCCCAATTCCGTAGTCCAAGAATCCTGTAAAGTATTCAAAACGTAGGAATATAATTAAATTAATTAATAGTTACTTGCCGTATAATATATATGTAAATAATGTATCATTGTAGATTTATTTCATAAATAAATATCCGGGCCGTGTGGTGACGGCAGTAAGAATACATTTGTAACCACTCCAACTCCTCCTGCGGGTGTTGTAACTAAGAGTCGACTAAGGGATTGAAGTCTCCTATTTTTGATAACGATTGATGATGGGCAGCAGCGTCATCATAGTGGACACATTACTGCAATCGCCAATCCGCTTGCCCAGCGTGGCGATTATGGGCATTTACCTCCTAATGCGTCTATACGCATAGTTAATAGGAGAGGCCTTCGTCCAGCAGTATACTATCATAGGCTAATGATGATGAATACCTATTAGTTTAACTAAATGCTTACAGCAATAATGCAACCATCAGATGCTTCAAAAGATTCATTCCGTTCGTATTGATGTAGGTAGGTTAGGTACTACGGTTACTCAATGCTGTAGTATCTTTGCTCAAATTGAAATCAAGTTCACTTTCTTCAATCAATGAAGTAAAAAGCAGCTGATATTGTTGACTATGTATTTTGTAGCAAACTTTACTTTGACATTTGAAAAGTAAGAGATATGTGCGATTGTGCGTGAGCAGTTGTGCATTAATGCGTTAGCCTGCAGGTGGATGTGACCATGCATATATAGTTAACGGCCAGAGGAATGAGGAGACAGTTCATTCGTTTCACGGCTCGTCGTTACCTTTTTAAGTTCCGGCGACCAGATTCGCCAGCACAGTACGGTTTGGCAAAAGCAGTGTAAAACGTCCACCCACAAGATGGACAGACGATCACATGAAGATCGCCGGGATACGCTCGATGCAGGTCGCTTCGAAACTGTGTACACAGTGGACGTCTTATGGCTGAAATAATGATGATGATTGGTATTTTAAATACAATTTTGAATACATGAAAAATTAGACAACCGTTTAACCTAATGATCATTGTATCCTACTTTGTCGTGAGGCTTTCAATGCTTCGACTGAGTACGTTATGACATTTTATATCCTGCAAACTAGGTGCTCTAAACAGTAAGTGCATCGGCGCGTGAACGCTAGCGAAGCCCCAAAAGGCCGTCTGCATGCAAGTTATCCTATTAAAAAGCCTCATGTTCGCAAGAGCGACAACTCAAAACTAATTCTCATCGCGAAAAACTTAAGGTCGAATTTTTGATGAAGCTAAGGCACAACTAAGACATTCGCAAATTAGCTCTTCAGTTGCAATTTACTGCGCTAAGGAATATGGCGAATTAACTAGAATGGAATAACAGAATTACACACATGCAACACTTTTGAGATAAGAAGCTGTATTGTAATTTGATGCATATTTTAATTAGGTATCTTCATGGGATGTGAATAGATGTAAACGCATTTAGGTGCTCATATAAGTATTAAGACTATTATGAGAAATATTTATTTTTCAAAATGATCTCAAATGGTTACTTGGTTTTATAGTTTTAATTGTTTTAAGACATTTGTCTTGAACCGTAAACCATACCTGTTAAAATACAAGAAAATCATGAAACCTTAAATCAATGTAAATAACATGTTACTTTTTTTTCTATGAAACTGAATAAGGCAATTTCATTTTGTGTTTAATATTATTGAATATTTTCCTCGGTTACTGCGAAGATATTATATAATATATATAGATTATTTAGTTAAGATATACACGGTGGACGCGAGCATTACGAAAGATTTTAACTATGCATTATAGACATCAAAATAAACAAAAAATATTATGAGACCGAATGTCAAATGAAACAAAAAAATTTTTTTTCTTTTTTTTTTTGACTTTTTGAATACTTTTTAACATTTTCAATAATATATCACAACAACAATTTGTTAAAATTAATTTTTTAAATGATTTTTCGTCAAGTCTATTCTTATTTTTTGATTGTCAGGCAAAAGGTTTGGTAATATTAGAACACATTGTGGTAGCATTCTAATCAAAAAGAAGTTTTATGACGAGTTACGTCGAAAAACTTATTTCGAAAAAAGGTTAATTATCTCTGAAAACAAGCCGAATCCAGGAAATTTTATATAACATTAAATACTCTAAATATGCTCGGGAATTCAGCATTAAAATCTTTCGGAATGCTCACGAGCACCGTGTACCTATAGTTTTATAATATTATTGAGTTGAGTTAATAGTACAAAAAGCTATGAAAATTGTAAAGGAGTTCTATAAGAGCTGTATAGGCAACGATACTGAGTCATCCATCACGATATTGCGGGATAGCTCCCGGGTGATTCTGCCGCGCAAATATTTGTCCACGGCTCGTTGCATGGCCGCCGTTCGCATTGTTACACGATATTTTGTTAATTCGGTAATACTATTATAGTGAAACGTATTACTCTAAGTATTTTTTGTAAAAGCTCACAACATTTTAGTATTAGTAAACACCAGATGGCGACTCTGAAGAACTTGACCCACAAAAATAAATTGTAAATAATGCATTTTTTAAATCCAATCCAATTAATTAATACAATGATCTTTGACTATGTTTGTCAAAATGACTGATAATCATAAAAGTACAACTACAAAGTATTAAAGACCGAAGAGCTGGCGTATTTCGCGCACAGCGTCTTAGCAATAGCATAGCGATACAGCGAGGAAATACCGCCTGCATCATCGGTACAATACCACAAGGTCCAAACTGAGATATAGGTTGGGTTAGCTAGGTTAGTAAGATTTAATTTAAGTATAATTAGAATGAAACAAGCGCAGTCCACAAACAGTAAAGGTTCATCTTACGCTACATGTTTATCTACACCTTCATTCCCGGTTTTTGTGAACTTTATTGATAATTTTATTATATTTATTTAATATTTGACTACCTAATTGATCTAAAAAATTCATAACATATGTATTCCGTATATTTCTACAATTATAATGAGCCACACTTTATGGTAATAATATCCTCTTAATTAATAATTGGCACAATAGAAAAACATCTACAATGGTTTTTTTTATGACACAAAGTACGTTGTAACTACTAACATAAATTGCATATTATTATAAACCTATTAGATTAAGGTGATACACCCAACGATCAGCTGTAACCGTTAGTCAGCCACCGCCTATATGATTGGGAATAGTAATTATGAAATATATACAGGGTGTTTTTTTTATATTTCCGTACACATATCGGACTTAGTCATCAGCAGGCTAAAAGGTTTGCCTTTGATTAAATGTTATACACTGTACGTGGCCGACCACTGGTACCCGACAGGACACTGGTTCGCTTATCGGATCTTACAAGAATACGCAATGGAAACACGGCGCCTACCTCCGCTTACATACAAATTTTGGAAACCCCCTTTCTTAAGTAATGTTTTATTGCTTTCACGTTCGGGTCCTATCAACATTTTAAACGCATCATCTCACAATAACATCGCAAAATCGATTAATGGTTTTGACCACGAATAAAATGTATTCTTCCATCAATACTTCGTGAAAAATAATGTTATTACGAGTTTTACCCAATTTGCAGGAATTTAAGATTTCCCATCATTGATAAAATACGTATTTTAATCCTGAGACTAAACAAAATTATAAATCCTTTGACTGGAAGTAAGTTCTAGAAAACAAAACATATAATTCGTTTGTAATATTTAATGTTTGTTAATACGTTTTCATTCATTAATTCGCTTAATTAATGAATATTGCTAGTTAATTGTTACGAATAACGGAACGGGAAAATGTAACAGCATTCTCATTTTACGCGGACTTGAAAATAATTCAACGGCCTGAGGATAGATGGCGCTGTGAGTTTAATTCGTGAATGTAAGTGTAGAAGATGTACAAATAAGATGTATTTGTTATTGTTAGGCGGACTTGCACCAATCGAGATTAGCGAGTTAATTTAGATTAAGCTGTCAAATACCATACGAAATTATGCGTTAATTGCTAATCAATCACGATCGGCGCAAGTGGGCCTAAGTGTGTTAAGACCTGGGTCCGGATCCGATATTTTAGAAAAACCTCAAAATAGTCGTATATTTTAAAATGTTTTATACTTTTTATATAATAAATAATAAATATCTTGGGACATCTTACACAAATCGACCTAGTCCCACGGTAAGCTCAATTAAGGCTTGTGTTGTGGGCACCAGGCGACGATATATTATATATAATAGATAGATACATATAGATACTTAAATACATAGACAGCCATGACCAAGGAAAAAATATTTGCGATAAATAAATACACAAATGCCCTCGCCGGGATTCGAACCCGGAACATCCAGCTTCGTAGGCAGGGTCACTACCAACTAGGCTACGGAGGCTGACAACTATATTATATACTAAGTAATTATTTTATGTAATTCACAACATCTTATTTTTATATTAACTCTATTATAATTTATATACCGAAGAACGAAAAATAACTGTTCTTTTGTATGGAGAAAATATCGGTATCCGGTCCCTGGTTAAGAACAAGTGGTATTGTATAGGCTAAGTGACAATATTGTATTGTGCAGTTATCACCATAATTAAATATATAGGTACATCATAGCGAACAAGGTCAAAAAAGCAATCGTTCTTGGCATGTTTGTTTGGCATTCATATAAAAAAGCATCCAGCAAGCTTTATAGATTCGTCATGTCCGACTGTCCGTCTGTCACAGTAAATTTTTTTGGAAGCTAAAAGTACTAATGAAATTAGATAAGGATAATGTGTGACGTACGAACCGCTCCAAAAATATGATAAAAAATATTTAAAAAGTCTACTTACGCAGCCAACTTATGGTAAAGTTACTATTATGTACACTACCTATTTAACCAAAAATCGTTTTTTAACATAAAATGTACTACTTAATATTTAATCACCGTCGATTATCTGGGAGTAGTCACTGTTCAAAAATATCTGAATTAAAAAATAAATGCATTCTTACGCCTTGACAATTCAATACAGGCTTTATCAAATATTTTTGAGCACTTTGAATCTGACGGCGACTGTACATATCGAAATAACGGCTGGACCCACATGGAACCCCAATTTGTCAAAATTGTTTGATATTTTAAGGTCAAGAGCACTTAACACTATACACTTAATTTGGGCACTTAAAAATCTTCCCAGTCAATTTATCCAAGTCTCGCCCGTCCTGAATAAACAAAAATCCATTTGGCCCATAAGCCGAATCAGAAGAGTGCAATAATGGTTTAGGTTGTTTTACTTAATATGGTAAAGTTGTTTCAATGGTTTTAGACGTGTGAAACAGATGTTAAATGTGACCGATCGTTTGGTCCTTTGTGTAAGCGTTGACAGTTCGTTGGGTTCGATTCCCGGCTGGGGAGATACGGGAACGCAAAATGTGTTTTGAGAATTGAATGGGGTTATGTTTGCACCGATATTTAAAAATAATAATGTCATATGGCTTAATGTGTTTTTATGTATATTTTTAAAGCTAATGCCTGAAAAATATTAAAAGAACAATTTAAATTTTAATACAAATTATGTAGAATACCTATGTAGTTAAAAGGTCACTACCTATATTAGGTACCTAACAAGCGACCCCCGCCCGGCTTCGCACGGGTACAGTACTGATCAATACTAAAACATTTATCTTGAATCACTCTATGTATTTAAAAAACCGCATCAAAATCCGTTTTAAAGATTTAAGCATACACAAAGATATAGGGCCAGAGAAAGCGACTTTATTTCGTACTTTGTAGTGACAATATATTACATTTTGCCATATTTTCTTCATTAGTGTTGACTCATTTTTTTTACGTAACACCTAATTATCTTAATAATTACCATTTATACGCGTTAATTAATTATTAACGATTTTCACTTTCAAATCTCTACCAGAGTTTTAAGTAACCTCAATGTACCTTACCGCATAAATTGTATTATTGTAAATAGGTAATATATATATTCATAGAAGTCAATAAAACGGGTTATTAACAATTTGTATACATTTCCACAGTGTATCGCTATTAATACAAAACGAACTAGTTTACAACAAAAATAATGCTTAACATCGTGGCACACAAGCAAATGAGTTACTAAAAAAGATGTCAAATTAACATAGAAAATTGCCCCTCTGTAGCAACCCGTCTGTTAAAAACCCCATTAAATTGCAACCGAACACTCGTTTCTAAAAATAAATTAGCTCGCTCATTTTGAACTATTCTGGGGATATGTGACTTTTGTTAGATCGCTCTGGCTTGTGGGGCCGCATCCCCAAAACTATTATTTCGCAACTGGACATAGGCGTTTTTAGTTTTAGAGAAGTGCTGGGGCGAGATTAAAACATACCTATTATCGATGTTGTCATAACGATGGCAGCACTGTTCGCGAGTTCTCGTTTCGAGTTAAAAAAACTGTAAAATGTTGAATACCTGTCCATGTATTCCGTTTTACTTTTAATACCTAGAATCATTATTTCTTTGCTAGGCTGGTTATTTTTTTTATAATATATCGTGTGCAAGTTGTATAAGGTTGCAAAAATAAAAATACAGCCGTCTTCTCACTATCTACTGACCTAATTCACCTTTTGACATTTTTTTGTAATTTTAATATTTAGTTCTAGCTTCCGCTTTGAAGCTGAGAATCTGCTCGAAATATCGATACTTTTATCGACAGCGCCACGCACGCACACGCTAGGGATGAGCCAAATTGATTTTAACACAATAACGAAGGCCTGAATGGCGACCCCTATTTGTAGCGACGATGTGCCATCCATCATCCACGCCTTTATGCCAGTGAGAATCGGCCTTAAGTCGGGTAATAATTCCAGGGTTAGTTAGGTTTTGCCTGATAACATCTGCCTTAGTGTACCTATTTTCAAAATCTATTAAAGACAGGTGAGTAAAGCCTGATACGGGTAAGCTGTGTAATCTCTGTTTGGCTCGTCACGTACTTAATCATTTCGCGTTTTGAATGAACGCATATTACGAAATATTAATTAATGAATCCTTTCAACTTTTGTACCGGGAGCGACGATAACTAGGCAGTTTGTTTGCTTAGTATTATATTTACTTTTATTGATTTCAAGCAAGTTTCGCATTAGTTGGTTGTAATATTGTTATATTTATGTATAATATTTATACAAATTAAGTTATCAACTTTGATTGATATATTGTACCTACATATAACTTACTTGAAGTAAATTAGTGATTGGTCATAGAGTAAGTACCTACCTAAATCAAGGGTATGATTTTTATAATTAGGTAAGCACTTACAAGGTGTTGTTAATAGGTATTAAGTACATACATATTTAATTATAAGCCCTCTCTGATGATTTGAACCGTGAGTCAGCATTACCGTAATGACGGCATGACAAACTTTTTATCATATTTCGGATCGTATGTCAAAAATTGTTGAGCATTATTAGTTAACTAAAATTTTGTTAGTTACCATATTGAACACTTACTTAGATAAATTCGTATAATGATACAAGCCAGACCTGTCCTTATGATAAGTTTGTCAAAGTACACTATGACACGTCGTTGGTACTAGGTACCTATCCTCAAATAAAATGCTTTTTTACTAAAAAAAACTCACGTTTAGTCCTTACTCTCATGACCATAATATATTGTATCATATTATCAATATTATCATGTACGCAGAAATTATATTAGGTAATGGAAAACGTCGATAAGGCTCTAGCCTCTACTAACAAAAAAAAAATCTCAGGAACGGTGTAGGGTTAGAACCAGTAGTAGATTTTTTTTTCTCTCTTGATAATTTCAGACGATTCGAAAATGATTATTACCTATTAAGCTTACTTGAATAAAAAATAGTTTGACTTGACTTTGACTTTGTCAATAGCCCACAATTCAATCCGATAGTAGTCGTAATTCTAATCATTTTCAACGGTGTCTGAACATATATATTTTTACACAAGAACTAACAAATATTTACGCGTCCAAATTTGTAACATTTAATATTGCTGAATTTAATTACACACGATGAGTAATGTCCATATTTTGATGCTTTTTCTGTGATAGCTTTTAAGTTATTAGGATTACCAATAATCTCGAAATACAATTAAAATAAACAAATGTAGAGTACATTTTCTTCTATTGTTTGAAGATAAATAATATTTTTTGGAATAAGAGAATCGGGACATACCTACTCATTATACATATTTAAGAGTTGTATTGATGATAATTTTTTCGCACTGAGTGAAGTAAATGTACCACTTGTTCGAGTCTGTAAAACTATAAAAACAACGAGCAATAAAAAACAGGCGGCGTCACATCTTAATTTCAAATGTTCCACTCCTGTTACCGTCAAATTTCAATTTTTAACGTACATTACTTTCATGCCGCTCTTTTGTGCCATATCTGCTAAATTACAATAATTTGCTGCTCACAATGAAATGTAACTATTTATGTACCGACCCTATGCGCGTTGTATTACAAAGAGACCCCTTCATTCGAGGCCTATTATGCAGGACCCCTTATTTATAATGTTACAATTTTAATGATTTCGCTGAGCGTTTGTATGTAATCATTGTTTGTTATATCGGATCGTGTGTCGATGGCTATCAATTAATCATTGGGCAGGAATCTAAAGAGACCAAGATGAAGAAAATAATAATATGAAGAGTTTAAGATTTGTTTACAAACTGGCAATAGGTATCTCATGAAATAAAACTATAATAGACGAATGAACTTGCGTATATTAATTTAACTTCATCCCGGCGTTTAGAACATTTTACAGGGTTCGTGGTCTGCGGGTGACGAAGTGATGTGATGATAATATACGCGAGTTTATACGTTTATCATACTTTTAATTCATGAATAAGCCTCGTGGTAACCGAAGAAAATATTCTAACAATATCTATCACGTAGACATCAATGTCCTCATTACCTCATATCTTTGACTATAATTATATTATTAATGTTCAGAATAATAAGCGGCATCCAAAAATGGATTTATCTTGTAATTCCAATGATTAATGCCATTGATTTTTGCCAAACGTTTTAAGAGCCTGTCTCAATATACGTACGTATTCGCACCACCTATGAGTTAGCGCCAAAGAGGTTGCTACTTTTATTACTTATAAGAGAATGAGCTTGAGCAATGAGGTCATACATATATATACAGAAGACGATATAATATCCAAAGTACGTGTCTTGTATCTGCATAAAGAAAAACGCCTCGTTCATGTAAATGATAGTTCTGCTGCCAAAGTGTAAATGAAGCCCAAATGGGCTAAAGTCAGGTGGACCGACCACACTCAAGAGCAAATGAAGAGTGTAATACGAGTACCTAATATAAAATGAACCAAATAATACAGAATGTAGGTACAGTGCATAATAAAATCAATTAAGATTGTCTTTTTAGTGGTCGAGTACTGCACATAAATAAGTAATTATGTTTACAAAAATACTACAATATTTCTAATATTAAGTCTGTGAAATTGGATACCGGTTTTATTGTACTTATACCCAATCCATAAGGGATACTTACTTAAATCGCTTTACCTACAAAAATAGAATTATTTTAAATCTGTGTCCCTTACAAAACCTAGGATCCATGATTTGAAAGCATTTATAAAGAACGTACTATTAATCTCTCATATGGAAAGGTCCTGAGAAGGGTAGCGGTGGATTCCACTGATTAAATTCAGGATTATCCCATGCCCCATACTACGTGATGCTATAAGATTATTGTCACCCCATTAATCCTCCATATGTTTAATTAGATCACCAATTTATGGCACTGTATTTACGTTAAGAAATTGAAATTGATTTACATGACTCAAAGGCATGCTTTTTAGCAGCTCAAACGAGAGTTTTGTTGAGAACGTATTAACTACATATTAGCATTTTTATGGTAGTTTCGTTCGAAAATGTTTTGTACAATTACAAACGTTGTAGTACAGTCAAAGACAAAATAAGGTGTATACCAAAACGTTCAAAAATTATGTCCCAGTGCACTCTAATTCTGTGTAATAAGAACGTCGTAACATATTTATGAGCGGATTCTTTCGATACTTATTTTTGCACTTGACTGTACCTATACCTACTTCTATTGGAAATAAAAATGACTCGAGTTCGAAAATAAATTAGGAATGAACCTTTTTACCTAGTTTGTGATGTAAAAAGTAATTGTGGCCTGTCTACGACATTGAACCGGTAGGGCGGAAAACCATACGTGCGAGAGGGAGTTCCGATATCGGTCTCTCGCTCCAATTTATGGTTTCGTTTGCCGCCCGTCGCCTTAGACCAATGTCGTAGCCTGGTCATTAGGGTGTGTAAAAATTACTATTCTATGTTACTATTTAAATATTTGTATTTTTCTGTATTTTTTTCATGGGCAGAATTTTGAGGATCTACAAATGATTAAGTAGGACCTTGAATCGTGTTACAACTAAGGTTTGCCTTTTAGAGGCATGAGATTTCCTTCCTCAGAGCCCGATATTGTCGAATCTGAACTAATTTAATTGAACTTTTTATACATAATATACTAACCTGTTATGTAGGCTTACGATGGTACTGCGTCTAATCGTTTGTCGTCATTGCCGGCACGTTGTAGAAAGTATGCAAGTGCAAAAGTGACGCGTAGCACGATAAAAGGATAAAACGGGACCATCAAAAACCACCTGGGTTAGCTATTTCAGTGATCATTTTATTGAAATGACATACAATTTCGAATACAGTTCCCTGAACGTTCGTTTATCGCAAAGTCCGCGACTAACTTTCAACCAGTCTCAGTACAAACGCGTTCGCAATTATATTTAATTGTATTGCCTAATACCTTACCATTCATGAGAGTAGTTTAATTTAATCCAAGAAAAAAACAACCTCTAAATAAGACAAATAAAATGTGTGGGCGTTATACCGATAGAGGTGTATTAACGCTCAACGACTATATCCGTGATCGATTCACACTAAGGGACTAAACGGGTCACTATGTGCTTAATACTAGTTAAATGAAATGAGGCAGCAGAAAATCTGTGATACATCGGTAGATTCCTTTTATTATCTGATACTGGCATGCAAAAATATAAATTAAACGCTCACATTTTTAAATCAAAAGATCTATGACATCTAATATTTTGTATTATGCATCCAGTAATTTATCTTTCGATTTTAATTAGTTAGATGTTAATTCATTAGAATTCAGTTTCGTGATCGTATCAATCCGTACAATGCCTTTCATTTTAGTCAGATAACGAAACAAAGATATTATTTACCTGGAAAACATCGTTAAACATTACAACACATCATAACGAACATTTTTCGAAGAAAATATTTACTAAAAGCACAAGCTACAGTTACTGAACATTAATACTTTCAACGATGATTTGGTTTAAAAAAGGAAAAATCTTTTGCAGTTCTGTTTATTTATTCAGTGTGTTTAATTTTATTATAAACACGATATACTTATAAAGTAAAATACCGTACCTATCTAAATGCGTAGCGTAAAAAGGTTATTGAGTTAGTGGTGTTCCTCGCGGAAAATATGTCAATGGTAAACATAATGGGCTTTACTTTTATTAATATTATTATTTTTCTGCAAAAAAAAAAATCTGTTATGAAGTAGTGACTTCAATTAAATAGACCAATTGTATGACTCTAATAAAATGCTGTAATAAATTAATATTGTTTTATAATATTTGAAAAGTTACAGATCCGATATCATCGACAAATTTAAATTCAAATACTTCTGTAACATTTTACTTAAAACGATATTCGCACGTTACTATCAAGAAGCGAAACAAACACACATTTGCATTAAGATATGCGCAGTATTCCATAAATTTTGATACGAAAAGCTTCTCCTTTCAAACCAAATTCAACTCCAATCTGAATATCATAAAGTGTTAAATGGTTTGTTGGAAGCTGAAACAGATGAAATCTTCAAAGTAGCTGCGGTTTTAATACAATCTGAGTGTTATATAGTTGTAACCACATTCATACGTGACACGTTTGAGGATTAAGTACTTGACTCAAATGTTAATTCTGCTTTCTTAACTGTGTTTCCCTGGAAGTTGGGAACGATATAATTAGGCGAAAGCGATGAAACGTCAAATTATTCGGTAAGTTTAAGATGTTTATTGAAGCTTATAAAATGACAGCGTTTTTATGACACGACTATGACAAACTATACGTATGGTCTGCCTAATCATATCGTGTGGACAAGACTGTGACCAGACTATACCACTAATTGGAGTTCGAGGCCAAAGAAACTACGACAGATGCGTTACTGTCAAATCTGTAAAAGTCTCTTATGTCAAATAAAGTTTTCAGGTTTCGACAACCTTTTTATCATTTAATTAATTTATTTTAAAAACATTACGTTTCTACGTATAATTACGTATAATTCCTAATAAAAACATTACGTACCCGTGTAATGTTTGTACACCTTATTGTTTAATATACACATTTAAAAGTGTTGCAATTCCAACTATCAATGTTTTTTTATTTTTCGTACATACATATTAAAGACAGCTGGTTTCACAATATGTATAGTGATGTAGATTTTGTGGTAACTTTTTCAAAGATGCTCCCATAGTAAAACTTGGCTGTAATCATGAGTAGATCCAGAAAATATGATTTGGTATCATTGTGAAACATTTCAACCAATATATTTAATTTGTTTTTTTTGACGATGGGGTGTATGGCAAAGCTAAACATTGCTGGACCAAGAGGATCGCCTTGTTAACAACCTACGGAAGAAAAGAAAATTTAAGATCTATATGGTAATTTAGATGGAGAACTATAGCACTGCCAAATAAATTTGTAGGTCAAAGGAATTTTACAAATACGAAATGTGAACATAAAGCGCGCTACAAATTACCTATTATTCTTCAATTTTCTAAACGTATGCAGAAATAGGGTTGTAATTTATGTGTAGTTAAATTGCTGTACCAAATGTTATTAACACCTGAGGTGATACAAGCGCAATATCAACTTTGTTACTAATAATTGCGGATAATTAAGTTTTCGTTAAAATATCTTATAATTACGTGAAAAAAAGTAAATCATATTGTTTCTATAAATTATAGAATTAAAATTACCAATAAATAAGAAATCTCAACGTCTGTTTTTAGAAAATAAGGATTTACTATTGTAAGAACATTTCATTGATGTGGCAATATTTTCGTAGTTTCTTTGGCCTCGAACTACAATTACTGGTATAGCCCGTTGTTAATAAATGAGAAACCTGTACCTACCTACACTTCTTTTCAAGGAACCTTTTTAGGTTGTCCCTAGGAAAACCGTTGCCAGGGTGAAGGAACCGAGGCGTGAGGGGTGCCAATGTAAAAAGTAGGTACTCATTAGCAGAAGGAAATTTTAAATAAATAAAATAATTAAAAAATTAAAAAACACGACTGCCGTTTTAAGCGAACTGAAAAGTAACAAATAATTCCTTTTTCAGATTAATTCTTGTGAGCGTATCTGCATAATTATATAGACGCTTGTCTTATTGCTTACTATATTTTGTTTAGATTGCAGTCGGGGAACCTCCATATATTTATATTTTCCGTAAATGAACGGTTCCCCGACTGCAATCTAAACAAAATATAGTAAGCAATAAGACAAGCGTCTATAGAATTATGCAGATACCTACGCTCACAAGAATTAATCTGAAAAAGGAATTATTTGTTACTTTTCAGTTCGCTTAAAACGGCAGTCGTGTTTTTTAATTTTTTAATTATTTTATTTATTTGAAACCTTTTAGTGAATTTGGAGATTCCTTAAAGTTGGAAAGAATTTCAAAAACCAACTTCACAGAGGGCTGAAGCTTCGCTCTGGGGGCCCGAGGAGTTCCCATCCCGCTAATTTTATGTAAATCTATGTTGAGCGAGTCCAAAGGGCGAGTTTCAGGGTAGGAGGCCGAAAACTGAGCTCGCGGAGGCTCGGATCTTCACTTCGAGGGTCCAAGCATGTCGCTTGCAAATTTAAAGAGAGGCCGAAGGCCGAGCTGCGGGAAAATTGAAGTACCTACCATGCTTCTTCACATACCCCAGCATCTAAAAAACCGACATCCGCGTAGGGTCCAAAGCACGACGAGCGAGCCCACACTGTACAACCGTCCCTCTTAACTGATTTAATAATCGAACCGGAGGGCCCAAAGTGCAACGGTTCGATTTAACGCGCCGCACTGCGACGCGACGCGCTTTTGGCCGTTGGCTCTACGCGGAGCTCGGCTGCGACGGCCAAAAGCGGCACCCAGAGGCGCGCGATTTCGCGAGGCGGAAGGCCGAGCTGCCAAAGCCCAGGACTACCACGTCAGCCGACGGAATATTGTAACGTTAAAATGGATCCGACGATTGTTTCGACAACCTGCAAAGGCCGTAAGACGTACTCCACGTAGGGCCGAAGGCCCGAATCGTTCCTCAAAGAGGCACTGGTGTGCGAGGCCGAAGACCGACCCCCCGGCCCGGACCACCGGAGCAAAAGGCACAGACTTTACCTTAGAGGGCCCAAGTGTCACTTGGAAGAAATATAAAGCAAGGCCGAAGAAGGGACGAAGTACTGCAGCGTAACTATCGGGGTGCTTCAAGCGCGAGCCCGATGGGCGGAGGCCCGACGAGCGAGCCCAAGCGGTACAGCCGCCCTTCTTAACTGGCTTAACAATCGAAGCCAGAGCCTAGCGCTGCCACACTACGTGATGGAAAGTGTAACATAAAAACGAATCGGAGATCCGTAGACCCGACGATCGTTTCCACAACCTGCGAAGGCTGTAAACTGAGATCCGCGTAGGGCCGAAGGCCAGAGCCCAAGCGCTCCTTCGCTATACATTGGAAAAGTGTAGCATTAAACCGAATCGTACCAAAACTGTTTCGAGAAAATGCGGAGGCTGAAAGCCGTGATCCTCGTAGGGCCGAAGGTCTGGAGCGTGGCCACCCGGCGCACTTGCCTGCGAGCTGCGTGAGACTCAAGTTTCCAGGCAAACCCACCTTCATTCATACCAACTCCCCTGCGCAAATGTTAAGGCCAAACCCGACCCTGATCTGATCAAACGGCCAACGGCAAAACGGTCAAAACCTTGCCCCCCCCCCCCCTTTAGTGCTCCTCTGTAGCACCCTTAGAACATATCTAGCACCATATCTCTGACTAAGTTCGTTTTCTAGTGACGTTGTTGTACCTATCATGTGCCTAATTACTAATTTGACATTTAACAAAATTGTAGGCTCATATTTTGGATGAAAAAAAAAAGATAATTCAAGTTTTAAATTGTATGCGCATATTACAACACGTATAGCAATTTTGTTTGGCCACAATTGCTAATATGATTGTATTTTAGGGCCATTCCTCTGATGTGCGAATCATATCGTACGTAATTTTTTTGATATTGTATTCTGGCCTATCATTTGGGCTATCATTTTTCCAGCATTTAAGTCGACACTTGTTTCCAACTAACTAATATAATTATGACTGATTATTGAGCTATTTTTTATTAATTAACAGTTACTTTCGAACAGTTTGGACAACTGAGGCAGCTGTGGCAGCTTTTGGTAGTCATGTCATCATCAAAATATGACAACTTCACTTGCCTATGAATTGTTATCGGATTCAATGTATAAAAAAATAGTTAAGATTCTATGGGAAATTAATATTTACTTGAAACAAAATATCGCCCGAAAGTCTCAACTTAAACATTTGCCCGGTACTGTATATCAAACGATATATCGTATATAAGTTCTATATGAAAAACTCATCGGTTACGAGCCGGGTATTTAACCCACGACCGCTGCGTTGCAGCCGTGCATTTTACCCCTTGACCACAAGCGCGTATATCCAATGTATCTGTTTCATACACACTTCAAGAAGATGTGTCAACGGCGACAGTCCTGTCACGTCTTAGGCTTCGAAGAAAAACTTCAATAGTGCGATGTAGAACATTTCGAGTTTTCTCTTCGAACATATACTTAAACATATAACTTGTATATATATTTACAATCTGCATACAAAATGCTTTAATTTGATATCCAAATCATAGCATTTAGATGACATATTATTCTTTACGCTTTAATTGTATTTTAATGAATCTGTTTTTTCTAGAATAAGTAACAAACATATAAGTTACATACACATTCGTAATCGTTGTTTAAAGCTCTTCATTTTGATACCAAACTCGATAGGTTTCTTTCATATTTATTTTTTTTGGTTAGATAATATTGAATTTGTAGGCCGCCATATTGTTTTTAACGTGACGTCACATGTCCTATGTTACCCGCGACGTCACGACGATTCTAATGATACCTTACACTATTAAAAACGGTTAAGTGGTCGCGAAGATCTGCGCGTTTAAAGAAAATATGAAACATACATAGGGACTGAACACATATACTCTCCTTTTGGCAGTCGTGTAAAAAGGAGACATACTAGACATTGACATGTATATTATTTAAAAAATATCCTAGGTACCTGCAACCTCAACACACTGATGGCTTGTTTGTACCTCGCCCAACGAATTGGCATTTTCATTCCACCTTATGGGTAGGTACAATTCTAGATGATGGAAACGGCATAGGGGATAATTACATAGATGATACCGTCGGTGTCTTCGACTAATTGACTTTAAGTTTTTATGTTATATATTGATTTAAACTGTCACGATTATCACTCATATTTTAAAGACAAACGGGTCTTAATCGCAAAAACTTACGTTTAATTATATCCTGACGTTTCGAGCATGACGTTACACCCGTGGTCGCAGGCAGACTTTTAGTTTATATTACTCGTATTTTAAAACTTTTGAAATTTTAGGAAGATACCTAAATAACTGCATTAGCATGTTTCTTTTTTTCTACATGCTTGAGTCAATTATGAGTGACCGTTTGTTTGTCACTCTGTTAATATAGAAAAATATATAGAATGAAAAGGGAAAACGAAATTATTTTTTTGCGATTTCTTTCTCTTGGCTAATTTTCCTACTCCGAACATGGTATTAAATGGGCCCTTAAAGGGTTCACTTCTATTTGTACACTCTATATTAAAATCACGAAGGAGATAGCAGCGTTATTGCAAATATGAAATCCTCTGTAGAGACTATTCAGCGACCTGTTCCAAGACACTTGACACAGTTTGCCATATTGTTGTAGGAAGCACGACAATAAAAACAGAAAGGCTCTCCGGTTTATTTGTGATAATGAACTCTTGCGAGGGACTCGAGTGTACCACGAGTTAAAGAAGATGGAAAGGCGGGTAGTGAAAATATAGAGGAGTAGGTGGCATATGTGATCAAATGGTGTTTATGACCAATATTTATGAGCTTATCTACATAATTAATGGGTGTCCCGAAAAAAACGAAAGATTAAAATTTAATGAAGTACACTGTTTTTTGCCCAAGTTTTTTCTGCTTTGAATCATAGAGCACGTAGAATAAGAATAAGTATGCACATGGCCCTGCAAACCTGATTTTCTGGATGTGTAAAAGTACTTTCGACCTCATTCCCTGGTCGTGTGCCGGTCATTTTGGTGGATCGAAATTTTTGCGATTTAACATTAATGGATTACTATAATGGGGTTATTAGAAGTATTTTTTTTATTTTTTATAATCTTTTATAAGAATAATATAAAAATAAATACCAAAGAAGATGGATTTGAATTAACTTACCAATAACATCACAAATTCCTGTTTTTCATTGAGATACAAACAATATCCCAGTGACTGAGCCAAAAAGTATGTGCTACTTGCAGAAGAATTAAAGTAGGTATAAAATTTCCTTCTCATCGTTAGCTACTTTCTAATTTTAAGTAATCCAGTTGTGCCAGAGCAACATAATCAGAAATAGTCACTTCTTTTTAAGCTCTGTTTTTCAATGTGAGGTAAGGTGGGGTAAGATGAAACGGTTTTTTAATAGGGTAAGACCAAAAGTCGTTCTTCTGTTACAGCGCCTGCTTGTAGCTTTTTGTCTTACCCCATTAAAAACCGTTTCATTTTACCCCACCTTCCCCTGTTATCGACAGAAAAACACCGTAAAAAACTTTTGGAGACTTGATACAGAAACTTTTACCACCATGAAAATTTCGAATCCCAAATTTTGGGTTAGTGAATAGAAATGTACATTTTTTATGGCTTTAAATGCTCTTTTTAATCATCCAGGTTTGTATAATTTTGTACCCGTAGGTCGATCAATGGTATTGAAGCCCGTTCTCTTCCAGCATGCTAAGCGAAACCGGTGCGACGGCACAAGGCAGTTTGATACAATTTATGTGGCGCGATGCCGGAGCTAATTGGTCGTGAGGACGGTGCACTAACACCGCCTTTTGATGCCCGCCCGTAGGCCACAGGCTTTATTTTTATTTCTAAGATCATTTGATTGTTACTCGTAAGATCACGGGTGGGTTGACGCCTGTAATCGCACAGGGCTGTCCCTTGGTGCTATTTGCCGTTTGTGTCGTGAATATTTTTTAACATGAACAAATTGAACATTAGTAGTTAGTTATAAGATTGAAGTTTATTTGTTCATTTCAAAAACAGATACTAAATTGTCTATGTAGATTTTGTAAAACATAATAAGAATGATCAAACTCGAATCGAATACATTTGAGCAATTGATATCAAGGCCGACAAACGTAATTTAACTTTCAGCCTGTGGGCTTACGAATAGTCTAATGTTTCAACGTTTGTCGTTGTTGTTATCAAATTGTAAGAAGTATGCAAGTGCGAGAGTGATGTAGCATGATAAACGATTAATGCCTGACCACAGTAAGCCACTTGATATAAATCAATATTTTTAACAATCTTGGAAATAAATTATAGACAGTACCTAAGTAACTTAAGTAAAGCTGAAGTTATATGTATAAAGTTTAACTCTTGTTTGTCATTTTTCATTTTAGTAACGAATCTAAATGAAGGGCAAACGGAAAAAATATGTCCAGTGCTCAAAAAATCAACACTCAAATTCACAACTTATTCTGTTAAAAGTGAGGTGGTTTTTCCTTTTGTAATTTGAATTGACTAGATATGTTCTTTCCGTGGACCCTTCAAATTAAATATACACACGCGGTCAAATAATACCTACGGCCTAGGTGTAATTTTCCATAGAAAATGATTTCAAATAGATTTATAATTTTTTTATTTGTATTACAAACCACCTTCATAGACCTATTTATATTTCTTCTTGAGTATAACATTGTTTTTTTATTCAAATGAATCATAAATTACAGTTGTAAATGTTAGAACCAATATTTACTCATATGATTTGATTTGGTTGCCCTACACCAAATATGAGTTAGAAGTACCCGAGTCAGCTTTGACTTGGAATCAAGTGCAAGGGTTCATAGCTCGAAACTGTGTCAAAGTCCTTGCTTTGTAACTGACAGTGGATGCTTCTCTCGCTCACTTTAATAAGAAGAAATTCCATATTTTTCTTTACTTTAATTTACAGTTTTGTCGAGATTTATAGCAAAGACGGGACTAGGCAAAGTAATGAGAAGCAAGCATTTTGTTAATTTGTATCTGTTTTGATCTGAATATAAGTCTGAAACAAGTTTTATTTTATTTAGTCTCTGTCTCTTCTCACATACAATTTAATTTTATGAATACAATTTTATTTTATTAAAACATTGTGTCAAAATCGTTATCACTTACGTAGGATATATATTAGCTGTGGTGACATGCTATCACTCTTGTTTTACGTAGGAATAGAGTTTACCGCACAAATCAAAGCGTGTGAATGGTTAAGGCTTAACTTACTAACTATTAGAAATTAAGATTTTAGCAACCAAACGTATATTAAATATGTTCCTAAAAAACTTTTTGTATTTTTTTAAAATTGTATTTGGTTAACTTATGAAAAAGAAAACTTCGAAGTACAAAGGGCGCACTTAATGCCATGGGGAATTCTCTACAAGTTAACCATCTGTACCTACTTAAAGTTATATATTATTTTTAGAATTACAATCTCAATTAATGTCAAAAAATTGATTAAATACACTTAAAATGTTATGAAAAAAGTTCACTGGTAGAATAGGCTAATGTTTTATTTAATTGAAACTCTTTTGTTTATTTTTTACAATAATAAACGAACATGAAAGTGACTTTTAATATTATTCTGACGTTTCGGGCACGACATTACACCCTTGATCGCAGGCAGTCTTTACGTGATTAACCTTTCGTGTGCTTAGTAGCAGATCGGCTCCATTACAATGTGACTTTACGCAATAGCCGTCAAAGTCAAATTTTGATTGAACTGCTTGACGGTAACGCATACTAAATGTTAAGTTCCGTTTATCGTTAAAATATAAACTTAGTAAATAAGTATAGGTACAACGGTTGTACCGAAACTCACTTTATGCCTGACGTATGTCGGCCCACACGTGGCGGGCATTAAAAAACGCAAGTATAAAAGGACAGAAACGAAGAAGAATGTAGAGTGGCGCGCGATTTATATGTTCCGGAACGGTTGTTAATTACACACGGACATTCACGGGACGACTGGGACTACGACTGAGATACGGAGTGATAGGGCGGTGTATTTTACGAGGTGTCTTTGCAAAATAGTAGTGATGTCCGTATGTACATTTTTAACGCCTTGCATTGCTTAACATTGCTCAGTACTTGTATTAAAAGAAGACACAATTATAAGTAAACATCTTTTCCCTCTGCTTCTTCTTTTTTATTTTGATACGACATTTGGATACATAATTAAAAAAATATGTACATTTATTTTTAAATCCTACGGTAACAAATGCTAATAGGTAGTCACCTAAATTAAAACATGAACGAATTATAGAATAAAACCACATAACGTACACCAGTAATATATTTATTTTAAGTGTATAGAGACACGCGTACATCAATTTAAAAAAATTAAGCTACACTGTTTACAATAAGCTGACAATGCAGGTTTACCTATTTTGAATTTGTGTTTGAAATAATTGTTATTTCCTCATTTTTTTAAATAAATTTGACACACAGGCGCAAAACACGTGTAACTTAGTCATTAATATTAAAATATCCGTTGCTCGTGAATAGCCGGCTTTCCGTAAGTCAAACGGTTTTTGTTCGCGTATAACAAAATTTATTGTTTCTTTTTGCCCCACGCCGGAGGTCAGTGCGTCTGTTTGTCTGTTCGACTAATGCTCGACTTTTTGTTGCAGGTATGTGAGAAAAGTTATTTGCAGAATTTGTTTACATCGCTCTTTCTCTTGCTATCTGGATGTGGTAAGCTCTGTTATTATAACTTTTTTTTATTTAATATTTGTATTTAACAAACTAGATTATGGTTTTTTATTTGTGTACGAAGGCTAACCCTATTATAAATATAAGAATCTTTTAATTTGGTTTATTTCCAATCAGCACTAATTATGCAGGTGTTTATGTAGGAAATTGTGAAGTGAAATATGTAGGATATCGGTAAAAGGAAAGATTGATAATTCAGATTATTATTTTCAAGTATACAAATTTGCAACCATTCCTAAAACTCCATCACATTTCGACTGTTTATATTAATACCCCAAACAAAATGGCGACCCCCAGCTTAGTTTTAAACCATGTCTCGTAGTTGATTGATCGTTGCGTTTCATGTAATTTATAGTTGGGAGCGGGACAAATTATGAATAATGCTATGTATTGAGTTTAGTTTGATGGATGGGCTGCTGATAGCGTTTAGTAGTGTACACTAGTGCGAATAAAATTACTTTCACAAAATTTCGTCGCTGAATAGGTACTCAAAGGAAAAATTATCGTCATTGTACTTATAAGAATCTGTAGCTTTTATCTGAACTGAATGCAAGGGAATACCGAACTAAACCTAAAGACCGTTTGGAAAACAAAATTCTATCCATGAAAATATTAGCATAGGTAATATCAATACTTGAGTTACGGAGATCACGATAGGTACTTCTTAAGAATCTAAGTAGCTCCAATGTTGGCTTCTAAGGGTTTTTCATTATTTATGTCACACGTGTTGGATCACCTACACTCCAAAAAAATATGTAACAACAGTTATGACATTAAATAGTTACAAATATAGGTACCTATTAATTAACAATATGAACTCATTCGCGTGAATGTTTAAACAAGGGTGAGAATCACATCACATAATCAACCTATATCAATCCACTGCTGGACAACGGCCTCTCCTTAGACTATTCGTATGGACGCATTAGGAGGTAAAATCCCATAATCGTCAGGCTGGGAACGCCGTTGGCGATCGCAGTACCTAGTGTGTCGACTATGATCAATCTTCGATAAATATGGTCAATGACATTTCCATCCCTTAGCCGACCAATCGCAAGAGTTAGGGTGGTGACAAATGTATTCTTACTGCCGTCACCACACGGCAAGGACGAGAGAGATACGACCATTCAAATTATTGACGCTTTTAAGTAGGTACATGCAAATAAAATAAGATTATGACTTTGTCAGTCAAAGTTCTGGTAAGATTTTTTGTTGGTTTCATGTGAATTTGCATACTTCTGTAACCATGCTATGAATCCCGTTATTCTACGAACAAATAAAACATGGAAGCCTCACGCCACGCCATATTAAATTGCTTTTCAAAAACGGTCCTGAAGTTTCGTTGACAAGTGTTACCCCCTCTTCAATGCATCACAGTAATGCATTTCAATATCAACCTATAAAATCGGCCAAGTGCATCTCGGGCCATTAGGGTGTTTCATTTTTCCAAATTTTTGTTTAAATAAATATCTTGGGACATCATACACAAATCAACTTAGTCCCACGGTAAACACAATAAAGGCTTGTGATGTAGGTACCAGGCGACGATATATATAATAGATAGATACATGTATGTAGATACTTAAATACATAGACAGCCATGACCAAGGAACAAATATTTGTGATAAATAAATACACAAATAATGCCCTCGCCGGGATTCGAACCCGGAACCTCCAGCTTCGTAGGCAGGGTCACTACCAACTAAGCTACGGAGGCTATTACCTCCTGTGCAGAGGGTGGACAGAAATTTAATTTTTGTGCAGTAAGTAGTGGAAAAGTAAATGGGGTGCGTAGTTTTTGTATTAAATTAAGTTTATAATTTAAAAATCAGTAGTAAACGTAGAATTTGATTATTTGACAAGGTAAGTTTTTGGGAACACGATTCCCTCCATAGAAAGAAGTTCTATTGGCTCATGCCTTGGCTAGCACTTTTATAGCTAGGTTTCAAAAAGATATTCCATTTAGAGCACTAGCTTCTTTTTATCAAGTAGGTTGAATGGCTATATACATAATATACATAATTATTCACTATTCATTTCTCTGGATTAAACAAATTATTTTAAAAGAAAAAGTGTCATTGTGGCGGCCAAGAGAAATCATTTTTAATATTTGTCAGAACTAAACATGGGATTTGTTTTTTGGATGAACATGCCATTGAAGATGAAGAACAGAGGATGTGTAAGAATTTAAATAATCCAGGAAAGAAAAAAATCTAAATAAGGTTGAAAGGTAAGTATTGACCAAAAAGTATTTTGCTAATTTTAGCAACAGTTCAGGATGTAAGTGATAAATGTAACTTTCTGAAGTTTGGGCTCAAAAAGTCAACTCAGAAAATAGTCAACCGTATAGTCAAGAGGGTTATACTCGTACAAGTAGTTGGGCTTAAATAAAAACGTTTATTTATTTAGTCAAAGACAAACAGACGTACAGTTCTCGCCAAGAGTCGTCGAGCATCATAGAAAATGCTTCAACAAGCATACAAAAGGTAACAGCGTATGTAGCTGAATGATTACAAAAGTGTTATTTTGTTTTGGATGCACATAAAAACTTTTATATTTTGTGTTTAATAAGTTCAATTCTAGTTTTATGGAAGATTTCACAATTATATTGTTTTATCCGGAGAAATATTGAGTTACATTCATTTTCTGTGACTTTTTTGTATCTGTTCATCCAGCGCAACCTCTAAACAATGTCCAATTCAATTGAAATTTGGTGTAACTACAAACGTTTAAGATAAGGTTGGACTGGAAAACCGAGCGAAGTCAGACAAAATATAACAAAAAAAATGTTTCCATACAAATATGAAACACCTTACGAGCAATGCTCAGTGTAGGAAACCGTACTTATTAAAAAAACCGGCCAAGTGCGAGTCGGACTCGCTCGCGAAGGGTTCCGTACCATTATCATTAAAAAATATAGTTAAATCAACCTATCTCAAAAACTATAAGAGATAATTTAATCAAACCATAAATCGTTGATAGAGTTTATTAATATGCATAACATATTTTTTTAGAATTGTATACCACTTAGTTTAAAAAATAGAGGGGGGGACACATTTTTCAGACTTTGACAGCTGATATCCCGAAAATTTCTATCCCTCAGTTACATGTATGGAGGGCCCAAACCCCAATTTTTTTTTTACAATATAGTATCATAATTTTGTAGCGGTCTATGCAACACATATCTTTACCAAATTACATAAAAGATTTATTACACTATTGGATTAAGGTACATGAAATAAAAAAAATCATCCCCACTTCACCAGTTAGGGAGAAAAAAATATTTTTTCTAGTTTTTATTCTACCACTTTGTTGTAGTGTAAGTTTATTCTACCACTATGATTAATATGTACGAGTAGACTTGTACCAAATTGCAGATTTCTAGTACTAACGGCCATTGAGCTATGCTGCGGACAGACGGACAGACGGGCAGACGGGCAGGCGGACATGGTGAAACTATATTAGGGGTTCCGTTTTTGCCATTTTGGCTACGAAACCCTAAAAACATAAACCGCCATTTAAAATAGTTGTGATTGGTCCATCATAGTTTTGATTGGCTATATAATAGTCTATAAACGTTTGGCAAAGATGTTGCGCCGAAAGATGCACGGTGTTAAGAACATCCCTACGTCCTGCCTATCTTGGCACATTGAACAATTGTTTTTGGGGGTATTTTTAAGCTGGCGTTAAACGTCCATGTTATACTCTTATATGGTCGCAGCCCGTTATTATTATCGCAGACTGCAATTTGTAGCAAGAATACTCAGTGTCTTATGATTTCCCTGAATTCGTTTATATTGAGACATTTTTGAAAATACAAATTTAGCAGACTGACATAATTTCGCTTTTACGTTTTTATTAGCATCCTCGTAAATTTCTTGTAAAACATAAGAATAAACTAAATTAACGTTCACTTTTTAGGAGAAGAAGGCGTATTCGTTACGAGCTACTGATGCATTCCAAAGCCTCAAGGCAAAATCCAATCACAACCCGGAAACCGACACGTTCAACGTGTCACGTTGCGAACTATGACGGGCTACAACGTCACAAACGCTGTGTTGCGTGACGTCAGTAGCGTCACGTCATTGTGATTCACGGCTAACTAGCAGCGAGCCATTTCCAACAGATTTATGTTCATCGATGGTGCGATACGCCGTATTGCCTGTTCATACACAGAAACACGTTTTTTAACCACAATGGTGACAAATAGCTGGAACCGAGCCTTCACATATCAATATTTTAATTCTCCTCACATTCCAAAATACAATTCATAGGAGTCACTCATGTACTTTTAAGTCGATGATCGTTCGATGTGTTTTACTCGATATTTGAACAGCTTTCTCGAGGGCCAATCAACATGGCTGCGCGACAAAGATTGGCTGTTTTATATACAGCACGAGCGTTTGCATTTAACATTTCTTGTAACTATTAAATAAATAATAAATAAATATCATGGGACATCTTACACAAATCAACCTAGTCCCACGATAAGCTCAATTAACCCTTAAACAGGCCTGGCGATTTTTTTCACTTTCGTATCCTTATTTCGGTAGATAATAGCGTCAATAAAAAACTAATTTCTTGTTTTTTTTTTTAGAAACATTATTTCCAAAAAAAAAACCCGGTGGTCAATATACGCCCTGTGCTCGGCACCAGGAGGCCTACGTGTTCCGTATGTGGCCACTGCCCTGCTGGCGATACATTGAAGTTTTAAGTGGTAGTTAATGTTATGTTTACATGTAATTATGGACACAATAAGACCACAATAAAAGTAAGAAAAAATGATATTTATTTTTATATTCAAACACCATTTAGCAAAATCCGCTTCAAAACGAACTTATAATTATATACTTACAGTAAGTCTTGAGATGTTTAGTGGGTGGACCTATATAGTGTACAGTATTGAACTTACCCTTAAATTTCACATAAATGCCCAGCCGGGCAGTGGTCACATACAAACCACTTGTACCAAACCGAAATGGGCAGAGGTCATATAGGGCCCACAAACTTTTAGAGCAAAAAATTTAAATAAAAAACTATTAATGTGACCATTTATGACATACTACACTTCCATTACCTTATATACTACCAAAATAAATCAACACATAGCACTTACCGTAATTTTTTTCGTCACAATAATAGTATTTATCTGGAGCAACACACAAAATCTGCCACTTATTCGGTTTTTTAATTTGACAACTAAAACGTCAAAGAAATTTGTTCTGACACATCGATTTTGGGTGCATTCAGAAATCTGTCAGTTTATAGACTATACGTCAATGACATTTACTGGCCGCTACAAGCGTTTAGCTCGTCAAAAAAAAATCTTTTGCTAAGTGGTCGCTATGAGATCACAACCCTGGTTAAGGGTTAAGGCTTGTGATGTGGGTACTAAGCGACGATATATATAACAGGGTGGTCCAAACCTTGACGTCAAAAAATTTTTTTTAGGTTCCCTACGTCATGAGCTATCAGAATATACCCCATGTATGTTAGCCGATTTTTTGTAGTTTTCGAGTTATGAATTTATGAAAAATTTTTAATTAAGTAATTCTGGAATGAAGAAATTTATTAATAAAAAAAACTATTGGGTTTTTTTAATATTTTCTTTTTGTAAAAGTATTACTATAAATAAAGCATTTACTGACAAAAAAAATAGCGTCCTCACTTTGATACAAGTAGGATAAAAAATACCAAACCCAAAATTTTACGTAAAACACGCATAAAAATAACATTAATGTACGTAAATAAAAAAAATAAAACATATCCCAAGGATTTTTGGTAATCTAAAGACTGCCCTAGACCTTAAAACTTCGTAAAAGCAAAAAAAAAGTAATACTTAATGATGAGGATTTTTCGGAGTAGTCGGTCAAATAAACATAAAAAAAAATATAAATTTTAAATTTAAAAATAAAGTAAAATTTCGTCTGTTTTAATGTTCTTATCAATAAACAAAGACAGAAAATACCACGAAAACTCGATTTGTGTAGTTATTCAAGTAATTTTTTACTACTTTAAAATTTTAAGTTTTTTTAAGTTGATTTGACCGACTACTCCGAAAAATCCTCATTATTAAGTATCACTTTTTTTTTGCTTTTACGAAGGCTCAAGGTCTAGGGCGGTCTTTAGAATACAAAAATTTCTTGGGATATGTTTTATTTTTTTATTTACGTACATTAATGCTATTTTGATGCGTTTTTAGCGTTAAATTTTGAATTTGGTATTTTTTATCCTACTTGTATCAAAGTGAGGACGCTATTTTTTTTGTCAGTACCGTAAACTGGGGTTACAATTTCAAAGTTTAAACATCAATATCTTCTAAAATTAGGCGTAAAAAAATCCAAAAATAAAATAGTATCATCAACTTGTTATTATCTTTCTCGGTAAAAAAAATTGAAACGGTACTTTAAAAATGTATGAAGATAGAAAAATAAAACGTTGTGATCAAAGTTAAACTGACATTGGGGACTTTGATACCTTATGTTTTTTTAGGGTTATTGAATGTAAACCCTTACAGGAGTAATTTCTCCTAAGAAAATAAATAAATCCGTTCGCAGTATCAAAAGTTACAACAATTTACGTCGTTTTGGGGTTATTTTGATCAAATATTTGTGATCAAAGTAACCCCGATATATTATAAAAAAAACTTCAGTATTCAACTTTATTAAAAACAAAAATCATCCATTGAAGAGAGAACAATCTTCTTATAAAATAAACAGTCAAATGGATAGACATACCATAACCAACTATACGTAAGATTCTGATCAATGTGACCCCATGTAGGTGATCAAACACCCCATTGAATAAAAACAATTGTTATAAGTACATAGTTTGCATTGAAGACCCCAAAACGTTATATTTTTATACCTAAACACACTTGTGACAAGTTAATTGTGATTAAGAACCGTTTACTCCACTAACCTTATTGTTAGTTTAGAAGTTATTTTATACACGAAAAATAGCAAAAAGTATACGTAAATATAAACACGTGATACGCTATTCTAACGACCGTACTCATTTAAATTGTCTAAACAATTAATAAGGATAACTATCGTTCTTGCCAGACTTAAAAAAAAAATATTCAGATGCGTTTGTTAACGGAAGATTTTTGCGATTAAAAAATTAAAGAAGTTTTAATCAATGTAACCCCAAAGTTCAAAGTAACCCCAGTTTACGGTAAATGTTTTATTTGTAGTAATACTTTTACAAAAAGAAACTAGTTAAAAAACCCAATAGTTTTTTTATTATTAATAAATTTCTTCATGCCAGAATTTCTCAAAAAAAAATGTTCAAAAATTCATAACTCGAAAACTACAAAATATCGGCTAACATACATGGGGTATATTCTGATAGCTCATGAAGTGAGGAATCTAAAAAAAAATTTTTGACGTCAAGGTTTGGACCACCCTGTATAACAGATAGATACTTAAATACATAGACAGCCATGACCAAGGAACAAATATTTGTGATAAATAAATACACAAATAATGCCCTCGCCGGGATTCGAATCCGGAACCTCCAGCTTCGTAGACAGGGTCACTACCAACTAGGCTACGGAGGTTGACAAAACTATTATAGTAAGAAACAGTTCGAATACTTAAATATTGTTGATTTACATGTAATTAACTATACTGCAATGTTTTTCAGCGAGTCATACATTCGTCACATTTAAGTTAATATCACTAAAAATCCTAGACACAATCCAAGTCCTTCATTCATCACACGACGGCCCACCATACCCTCACTGCCTTGACATTGTGCTAGGCGCATGTTTACGTAAACATAAAAGATATCCCGACTCACAGAATTCCTTTCAGATAGGTACCTATCCCGGCGGAATATTTCCCGAAATCGCGTTTTAAGGGAAAAAGCTGGGCCTTTTCGGTAAAGGGTTTCATCATTTATAACTCCTGTTGACAGCAGCGTTCGCTTGTTTTCTATCTAACTTGCCCGTCAAGACTTTAAAGTTAGCAAGAACAACGAAATTCCAACTTTAAATTTTGATTCTGAAGGTTTAAAGCGATTTTGGAATATGGAAGTTTTAAAAGCTAGTAATTAGTGATGTTGTTGGCAAATTGTGTAGTAGGTATCCGACGCGATGGAACTCGTGGTGCGTGGACATATTTATGTACGGTCAGTTACAAAGTTATGTCAGTAAGGTCCTCAGTCAGGTCACCATATTAAGGTGAAAAAGTGGATACATGACTTTGTAACTGACTGTACCTAGTTTCATGTGAAACGACGTAGCAGGATTGAGCACGATTATCCTATTTGTCTTTATTAAATAAGGTTCGAGGCCAATTGGTACAATTTTACAATACCATTTTCTGTCGTGCCAGCTCTTTTAATCATGTTAGCGTGTAACATAGTAGAAACGCTGATTTAAGTGTACCTATCAAAAGCTATTAGAAAATAAAAGAACGATGGTGCAAAAAATTATATGTCCTTATAAAAGCAAAAATAGTTTGGTTTAAGCTGAGTCGGGCTGGGTCATCCAACACGTTGGCTTGCCTCAGTCTCAAGTAGTGATGGGTCGTTCCCGGTAACTTGCCTAATAATCCCATATGGAAACTTTGCTCATAGTAAGATTGGGAAAATAAATCGGATTGATCGGCCCCGGTCCAGCACGGGCTCAGAAAGGTCTAGTGTGAAGCATTCTAAAATGCGTGAATTATCCTATTTGTCTTTATTAAATAAGGTTCGAGGCCAATTGGTACAATTTTACAATACCATTTTCTGTCGTGCCAGCTCTTTTAATCATGTTAGCGTGTAACATAGTAGAAACGCTGATTTAAGTGTACCTATCAACATTGTACATCTGCACATCATCGTTTTAATTTTTGGAGAGGATATGAGCTATAGGTACCTAATTAATTACTCCCGATGCTAACAAATTACAATGACGTCTTATCGTATTTGTAAGTGTTAGTCTACATATACAGGGTGGGCCAATGATAAATGCATTTTTGAAAATTGAAATAATTGGTGTTTTTTTGTGTTTTGAAATAAAAAGTATATTTAGAAAGTATCTCAAATAAATAAATTTTACGTTTTAAAAATTAAATCACCAAGGTGTCGTCCATGGCGGTTGCGGCACTCTTCCAGCCTTGCTTGTAAATTTTGAAAGACTTTCGTCAGAAGTTGCGAAGATATTGCTTGGAATTCTTGGCGAATGTTCTCCTTTAATTCTGCTGTGGTTGCCGGATTATTTGAGTACACTTTACTTTTCAAGTAACCCCATAAAAAAAAGTCAGCTGGAGTTAAGTTAGGGCTCCTGGGAGGCCAAGCAATATCACCCCGCCTCGATATAAATTTTTGAGGAAACATTTCATGCAAAGCTGCCAGGGTCACGTTACTTGTATGGCAGGTGGCCCCGTCTTGCTGAAATCATGTGTTGTTGTTGTAACCATGCGATTCATGAAGTTTCGGTGCCAGGAAATCCCTTAACATAGAGATGTAACGGTCTGAATTAACCGTAGCTCGTTTACGCGTTGAGTTTCTTGCATCCGCTCGCACAGACGCTCTCACCCGTTCGATGTTTTCTGTAGTACGCACAGACCGTGCACGTCCCTTATGTCGAGATTTTAGTGTTGAGCCAGTACTTTTAAATCTGACTAACCATTGCTTGATCAAATTTGTGCTGGGACACTCGCGAATATTGCGTAATCTGAACTCAAGTCGAAAACGCCGACGAACAGACACATAAGAACGATCGTTTTCATAAAAAGCTTGGATGCAAAACGCTCGCTGTTCTCCTGTGTAAGACTCCATTTTGAATAAAAAATTTCGTTTTTTTTTTCTTTTAAATGACACCATTCGTATATGCCAGTGTTTTGTAATTTTGACAAAAAGGATCGAGACAAAAGTGAATTTATCACTGGCCCACCCTGTATTATCTATATAACCCATACACTATTACTACCTACTTTTGTATAGCAGGCACGTTCTCAAACCAGTATTTTGAACGCGAAAACCCAGCAATTGATGGATTGCTAACTTCTTATTAGGGGCACGGAATTTGGACGTTCAACTATGCAGCTCTTGGAAAATCCTCCAATTCAGGTTTCCTTTTTATTTAGAGTTTTTTTGTCGGGGTTCCTCTATCAGCTAAAAAACCTTTCCTATAGTTTAGGGATATTTCTTTGTCCATCTGCAGCTAAACTCTGTGATTCATTGTATTATATAGCTAAAATGTGGCATATAATGTACAATTGTACATGCTAATCACAAAATCGGCTTGCCTGCTACATAAAAAAATATAAATATTCCGGGAGATTTTTACACAAATCGACCTAGTGTCACGGAAAGCTCAATTAAGGCTTGTGATGTGCGACTATATTAGATAGGTTGACCAATCAACTCTTCGATCGACACTATTTTGTCCCGTAACGCAGGTGACAATTTCATCTAGTTTGCTAGAAAAAATGCTTATACTGCTGTACATGCGTTAGGCCGCACGCAAGTTCACTTCGATACATTTACATAACCATTACAAAGGAACAAATATTTGTGATAATAAATACACTATAATGCCCTCACTAGGTTACGAACCCGGAACCTCCTGTAAGCAGGATCACTACCAAACAACACAGGCTACAAAGCTTCCCTACTCACTTAATTATATTATGATACACTTCTCTTCTCTCCTCTTCCTCTAGTCCCATATACAATAGTAATAAAAGTGTGTCCTGTATAACCCAATCTGACAGATTATTTATAAAAAAGAAAGACTTCGGATGCATATTTTGAAACTAAGTAATCACATATACATTACGTATAATTATACGATTTTGATGATAACAGAATACTTTCATAAATATGATTTATGAGGAAGCAAACGGCTCATTCCACCATCTCGGGCTTGACGGAGACACTTCCCAAGATGATGAACCTTAGGTACGTTAATCCGAAAACCGTTTGACATGTCATAGAGCTTTGTATCATTTCATTACATGAGCTTGAGGCATGTTAGGCTGACAACATGGACCGTGATTGGTGTGCTGTATCTT
Organism: Thaumatotibia leucotreta; assembly: GCA_025490895.1. NCBI lineage: Eukaryota > Metazoa > Arthropoda > Insecta > Lepidoptera > Tortricidae > Thaumatotibia > Thaumatotibia leucotreta. The sequence continues at coordinate 78,790 of JALPQI010001417.1, read as the reverse complement.
AGATATCCTCTCTCCTTTTTTGACCGCCGTTCTACGAGAGCTACAACGCATTTAAGACATCAATATAGGATCAACGGATGTTATTTACTGTTGATATGTGAATGCGTATATGTAAAAGATTTCACCCTGTAGGTATATATGTACGTAAAGCAATAAAGACCTAGACGCACTTGCGTAGCAAATTTTAATTTCGGTTTTAAGACTTTGTTGACGTAGCGTCGAGTGAAAGAACTTTTTTGTTGTTTTATGGTTAGCTGATAAAATCAATTCGCTATAAATATTTTGAGTACGCCTAAAATTTTCTATAAATCGATACCTCACCACTCGACATTCGTCTGAATTTTAGACACAATATAGATCTTAGGTATGAACGAAACTCTAGAAAAAGGATAATACTCAGGGCAGACTTCATTTCAGAAATTGAAAGCTAATACGCTCTATGATCGAAGCAGCGTTTATCTTACTCTTTTCTTTGCTTAAGAATCTTTATGATATTGAGAGTTATCTTCATTTTAGTTGAGGGTTCTTTACTTTTTAATATACATTTTTATTAAGTACCGATAACATGATCTCTTGGTAGGAGCTGACGTGTATTTATTTTGTGACGTTAAAATGATAAATATTTTATGCCACAAATGCCTACTACAGTACTATAATAAATGCGAATGTATTTGTGTTGGACGAACGCAGTAGTAGTACAGAATTCTGTCGTTTGAATCCTAGCTTATCCACGTCCTTGTCAATACATTCCCCTGATGAACTGTGACCATATATAAGTGATTTCTTAATTATTCTATCCATTTTTATTTTCAGTTACAACATTAAATTATATGACCAGTGACCACTATTTATAATATCCCTAGTTTATCATCAAATAACCAATAACTAAGTGATTTCTTAATTATTCTATTTTTATATTCAGTTGCAAGATTAAATTATTGTTGTAGGTATTCGAGTAACTAAACTACCTATTAGATAGGTATGTGGTCACATGATGAACCCATACAGGATCCTTTATTTTTTTACTTGCTTGGTGTTATATTTTATTTGTTTAAATTAATCGAACAGTTAATAAAGGTTCCGGCCGCGTGGTGGCGGCAGTATTTAAGAACATATTTTGTAACCACACCAACAACTCTTCCCATGGGTGTCGCTTACGACTTGTCGGTGATACTTCAATTCCTTAGTCAACTTAGGAAAAATTGATGTTAGGTAGCAGCGTCTTCATAATGCGATCCCCTAACGCGTAAGTAATAGGAAAGGCTTATGTCCAGCAGTGGACTGTAATAGGCTGATGATTCAATGAAATTTAATATCATATCATATACATATATGATTCAATGAAATTGAATAATCTTCATTTTCTTACAGGTTAGGTACGAAGAAGAAAATGCTATTTAGAACAATGTCGCTTTTGTAGATGTACATGCAATTCTAGTTATACATAAGTCATTTATTTTAATAACATTCAACTTTTGTAATATTGTTAAAGTTGTAAAATTACTAAAACTCTTTTACTCACGTATCATAACCGTTTCAGTAAATTGACACACAATGAAATTCTGTAGGCTTATGATAGTACCGCGTCTAATCGTTTGTCGTTGTTGCCGTCACGTTCTAACAAGTATTCAAGTGCGAAAGTGACGCGTAGCACAATAAATGGATAAAACGGGACCATCATAAGCCATCTTGCTGTCTTCAATTTATTTCCTTAATTCAAATTTTATAATGTAACTAGTACAACTATGATTAATTATGGCTACTATGATCATTACATATTTATTGCCTTTTTTGTAACGAAAATAATACTTTTGAAACATTTATTTCATTAATTATAAAACAACCGATAAATAAATAGCAAACTGTTATTATAAATCAAAGTAAAGAAAACTTTTCAGAAGTTTAGCTGTATCCTGTTTCACTTTATTTTTATTACATTATTATTCATTACATCGACTTTCCTGTACTTTAGTAGTTACCGGCGAACGTCTAGACAAACTTCTACTATTGAAAATAAGAAATGGATACCTACCTATACGTAATAATACCTACAGATAATAGTCATCTCAAACACGTAAACCAGTTTACCTAAATAAATACGAGTAAACCGTAAGTAATTATATCAATACCTACGTATAAATATGGCTAAGCTATGTACCTATTTTTAGTACCTACATATTTCTAAAAAAAAGAAACATTAAGGCGCTGGTCCCACCAAAAGCAAGTTTGCGATTGACAGCTCGGCTATAAAAACGAACGAAAGACAATCGCTCCCGTGTAAAGAAAATAGACACGACGACATTTACAGTTCACCGATGACATAGTAATTATACTTTCAATCGCTAATTCGCTTTTGGTGGAACCAATGCCTAAGGATCATAATAGCTACGAGAATTGTGATAAACACTGTGGTAACACGGGCAAGGGCTCTGTATTGAAAAAACCTGAGGTAAGGCCGGGATTACACAATATGAGTTCATGCGTAAGTTGTAGGGAAGGAGCTTTACAATAAAATGAGTGACAGTTACCTCGAATCTTGGCCTATTGAGTTCACGATACTATCAGAACATAGTGAGTGTTTAGAAGATGGAGAATATCGCCAATAATTACTATGACCAGTATCCTTAGCACATCATTGGTATCCATCCCTCTTTTATTCATATAGTTAGTATAAGATGGAGAATCTATCTCGCGGCGACATATTGTCGCACTAATCCTGTGCTAAGCCTACAGGTCTAGATTAGGCTAGGTAGGGTAGGAGTTTGATTCCTAGGTGCACAGCACTGCACTCCTAGTACAAACAACGTGATGTTATCTTGAATGAGAAAGTATGATATCGCGTCATATTTGTGCTTAGAGAACATGTAATGCAAGCTTTCCTTTAATTTAACGCAAATAAAAAAACACCCGTAAAGTTAAATAACTGATATACTTATAACTGCTGGTTGTGATATAGTACAGATTTCAATAAGAAGCATATATCAAACGCGGTCTATTATGACTTGAACAAGAAATATCACCGATTTTAACACGGTCGGGCAGTTTTTTTGTCACCCGCGTTCTGGGATTACAGCTCATTAAACTTAGCCCCTTTCCAAATCGTGTCTTCGTATGCGTGTGTAATGTATATGTAGCTGCGCTGTACTATAATAATAGTAAGTAGCTTTAATGGCTAAAGCTACAATTATTTATTTATTTTATTAAACATATGATACACAATACGTAAAATACATGTGAGTTATAACCGTTTAATTATGTGTAGTTATTATGTCTCACGAAAGTTAAAATTCAATTAAACGAATAATACGAATAATGTGTGATCACATAGCCTACGCATCTTTAATCGTATCTATTTGCGATATTTTTAATACAATCAAACTGGATCCTATTTCTCAAAAGCTTGTAACTTGTAATACAAGTGGAAGTTTCTTTCCAACAGTATACATTAGTCTAGGAAAAGATATTGTACATTATTAGGCATAATATATATTTATACATTATTAGTACTAAACCTTTCAACAACATATGTCGTATACATTTTGAGCATTTAGGTATTTACAATTAAAAATGTTTGTGACATACATCTTACATAATTATAACTAATAGACGAACTTTTGGCTTTGGAACTTTAAAAAGTGCTTGCTGTTTAGTGATAAGGAATTATGTATGTTACTAAAATAGCAACACAGATAATCCACGATTATCGTAAACCACAAGGATATGAACTCATCGATCAATCAGACTTTGAATCAATACGATAGTCAACATAACAGTATTTATTATAGAATAAAACACCCCATAAATTATGAACTCTTAAGAAATGTTATAGTACTACTTACAAAACGTACGTAACGTTGATACTCGTATCAGCACAGTCACATGACAGTTTCACAATGCACCATTGTGAAACGAATGCTTTACTTTAAATAACTTATAACTTTTGAATTATTTTTTAATGATTTTCTTTGTATTTTTCTTAAAGCAAATCGAGAGAGGGCTGGAATTTCTAGTGCTTGCCATTTTTTAAACAAAAATATTGATCCAAGGGGTACCTAATTATAAAAAAAAAATTAAAAGCGCGTAAAACCCAACGTAAAGAATAATGACTCAAAGGAATAAACCCCAGTAACGTTAAAGATTATTTTCCTTTTACTCATAAAATTTTCTTCTCATCAGTGGACCCTTTATTTTCTCGCAAATTGAATTAAGATTTCACGAAGCAAAGTCTGGGTTCAAAATCCTTCTGTTATGAGCGGGTATTTTGATGGTGACTACCTCTGATCCTTATTAGGTTTAGGACGGGGGTAACAAAATAAATTCACCGTGACAGGGGAGAATCGGGAGGACAGTCAACATGGGGTGTTGGTACAAGGGCATAGTCCATCTGAATGGACACCGAGTCAGCTGTCTTATTCGTCGTGTTTTGTAGCAGTAGGTAATGTGAACTTGACTTGTTTTAACATAGTTTCTAATCATAGGTAAGTTAAAATTCCAAATTTCTGAAGAAAGTGAACGATTTTCTTTCAATTAACCACTTCTTACTTAGTAAGGCAAGTAACAAGATTTTGATTGATAAGTATGTATTCAAGTTGACGTTTCATACCGAATTTTTTTATATTGTCAGTCTCCGTACTTGGTAGTGACCCTGCCTACGAAGCTGGAGGTTCCGGGTTCGAATCCCGGCGAGGGCATTATTTGTGAATTTATTTATCACAAATATTAAATTTGTTCCTTGGTCATGGCTGTCTATGTATTTAAATATCTATATCACAACACAAGCCTTAATCGAGCTTACTAGGACTAGGTCGATTTGTGTGAGATGTCCCAATATATTTATTTATTATATTAACATTTTTATATTTTTATTTTGCTCCTACGACGATAATGACTTTTTTACTGCTAGATACCTATATCTAAGTTTTTTCTATCACAATTTGCCATATCCACAGCATCAGCATCTCTTGCTTACAGCGTCAAGAAATTTTAGAATTCCTCACCCACTGATTGTTTTAGCACAGAGTGGACGCCACCCTAGCCAATTCCGTCCGTGTTTGATGACGTTATTTTGTGTCCAATGCACAAAGTCAGGCGCATTGTCACTTTTGCCCGGTTGTCAAACAAGCGGATTTCGCTTTGTTTACTTGCAGCTCCCTATTTACACGTTTCTCGTGTTTATGTTAGACGTGAGATGAATTTTGAGTCGCATTTGATACGTTACAGACTTTCTTCTTGATGCTGTGACTTGCAGTCTTCATGTACAAGAGATAGATTTAGGAAAATCTAGTATTGTGGGCATAGATAAGATGGTTGTCTTATACGTACTCATGTAAGTAAACCATTTATCAACAACTTTATTATTTAACTAATGCAGTTCTCTTTATAATAAATGAGGAAACTAAACATTTATTAATTTTTTTTTAAGGTTGTCAGTCCCAACTCGGAAATGTTAATTTACATGGTAAACACCTTGTTTTAAATCACACAAAAAATGTAAATGGCCATGTTAGCTTAAAAACTCATAACATTTAGACTGCTAAGCGATATCCATAATATATTGTGCATTCCACAAAAAAGTCCACCGATGTCCCATACGAACACGGCTTGTTTCAAAATTATGGGTTTATCGAAGTTCTTTTTCGTGACCTATCTAATAAATATCTATCTGATAAGTAACTCGGAAGAAAACTGAAATTATCGAAATATACACGCGTTAGTACGGAACAGCCCATGGAATGCCCCATATGACTACCTAGCTCACGTCGCTAAAGCCCTTTCTCGAACATTCCTTAATTCTCGCCTACTCAGTAAGAAAAACTCATCATCCGAAAACCGACACCGTTCCCCACACCTGTCGCAAGTGTGCCAATAAAATGCTTCGACTCAAGCAACCCCTGCATATCGAATCTAATTTATTTCTAATTTTGTCCTCGATTGTCGCGGTTGCTATAGCGATGGCAGATAATTTTTCTTCAGAGTTTATTCAACTTGTGGCTTCACGTTTTAATATAAAGAATGTGATGACCTTGGAAAATAATGGAAATGGTTACAGTTAGATCCTACTACGAAATTGTTGTTGTTAATAATATATGTTTCGATACTGATTTTGAAATAGTTATTTCGGATGAGGTTGATGGCTGCAAAGACGGGATGTAATTAATATACATGATATAATCTGTTTTCACTGTTATTTTCATTTTTATTTTTTATATTTGTTCATAATATTAACAAATAAATAACAAATCATTTTATAATTAAGTAGCCAGACATCATCCCCGGTGTGCAGACTGTTATCGCTCGAATGCTTGTGTCCTCATTATTTAAAATGTGAATTACTTAAATTGCATGCTAGGCGATATCACGTCTCCGTCAATTAAGGGGCTAAGTAAGTAAATATTAATGGCACTGGAATATTTTTTTAAGAGAAGATTGAGTCGAAGTAAAAAAACATGTTCAGGGTTGGCATACGTCGTTTCCGGATATTATCTAAGTAACCGTGAGAAGAATGGGAATCGAAAGTACTGTTGACACAACAGTGTAAGTATTCATCATCATCATCATCATATCAGCCGAAAGACGTCCACTGCTGAACATAGGCCTCCCCCAAAGATGGCCACAATGACCGGTCCTGCGCCACCCGCATCCAGCGGACTCCTGCGACCTTCACCAGGTCATCAGTCCACCTTGTGGGGGGCCTACCTACCCACGCCACGCCTTTCGGTACGTGTCCGCCACTCAAGAACCTTCCCGCCCCAACGGCCATCGGTTCTACGCGCAAGTATTAGTCAATCAAAATATTCATATATGTATTCATACATAGTTTAAGTGCAGTTACTTACAGACAATACATTAATTAATTACTCACTAGACTATTAACATCTTTTCTTGGTAAATGTTCTGTCATTTAGTGTGTCAACAGTACTTTCTGATTCCGGTTTGACAATAAGGCCATGGTGTGCAACTGAGACAGTACTATATTACATGCATAGTCCTATCCCACTTACACGCCGTCTCCGCATGGGGATTTGATTCAATATGAGGCCTGCCATTACTGTAACTGTACATTTTCGTAGATCATTCGTCGTTGCATAAATTTATAAATATTTTTTTATTTCAAGATTTCGTTTTGTTTTCAAAGTTTCTTAAAGCAGACAAACTCATTCTTAGAATCAACCATTCCAATGAGATTTTACTTTCTGTAGCTTTTCTCATAAAATTCCTTTAACCCTAATAAAAACATTTGGCACAGTCTAATACCAACCCAAGTTACTGTAAATGTTGGCTTAAAAATAAAATATTCACCCTAAAGAAAGTATTCAGAAGTTATGGGGCGAAGTAAAATTTGTCTCAGCGCCAAATCAGCAAGAAACTTTTTAATTCAAAAAGCGTTTTACGAGAATTTAATATTTGCGTACCTACGTCGTAATGCGTGTGGGACTTTATTGTCAATAAATTGTCAATTTAATTTTATTTATGAATAAGTTTAGTTTACTTTTACCAAAAAATATTAAAACCTGCAAAGAATATCTGACACAATCTTACCTTGTTTAACCTAAGGAGCTTATTAGTTACACACTTTTTTCGTTTTTTTGTAATTATTTTTCATAAGAGCGTATTTAGGCAGAAGCAATTTCAACGATTCAAATAATTTTGAGAGTAGGTACAAAGAACGCACGCTTTTGATTTAACCAAAATTATTTATAATTGCGTTCAGGGTTTTGAAAACCATTATAAGTACCTATGGACATTAGATTGCCTTGATCGAGATTTTTTGAACTTAACACTGGCGTTATATCAAAATAACTGCCTTTCGTGATTTCGTTTATTATTTTGTTTATAATAAATAATAAATAAATCAATATCTTGGGACATCTTACACAAATCGACCTAGTCCCACGATAAGCTCAATTAAGGCTTGTGATGTGGGTACCAGTCGACGATAGATTAGATTAGATTAGATTAGATTTATTTATTTCGCAATATTAAATTACAGTACAAATTAGCCTAGCTTAATCTATATGAATTTATATTACGATCGTCAAGTGTATAAAAGTATGAATACAGGATAGATCACTTAAGTAAATAATAATAATAATCTGAAAATGTCACATACAATAATAAATCAATTAATAACAAAAACAAAATAAACAATGATGTCACAAATAAAACAAAGGAAATAATCAATGGTGTACAATTAAAAAATAGTAAAAATTACAACAACTAAAATAGTAATACAATTATTATCAATCCTAATATATAATGGATTAATACATATAAATACTTAAATACATAGACAGCCATGACCAAGGAACAAATATTTGTGATAAATAAATACACAAATAATGCCCTCGCCGGGATTCGAACCCGGAACCTCCAGCTTCGTGGGTAGGGTCACTACCAACTAGGCTACGGAGGCTGACATGACGTTACTAGCAATCGTTTTCAAGTATTAACATTTGACAAATTATTAAATTGACCTTACAATTAATTTTATTTCCTCCGAACGATCAATGTAACGCGTGTGCTGCATAATTGTCAAACGTTGTGAGTGGCTGCGATCTGTCATTGTGAAGTGCAAATTAACGATCCATTTTGAAGTACATTGCCTATCAATTAACTTTTCTTAGAAAGTTACTTACTTTTAAAATTAGCATTTGGAATGTTCATGGTCGGCTAGAAATCTGCATCGCATTCCTCGGTTTCGATAAAACCGTATCCAATACCGTAGCCAGTATCGTAGACACACACTGTATATATAGACATATATACTTATGTATGTTATGCGCCCATTTCATAAGTAATGTCCCAATCATTTATAGTTATTGCCTGTTAAAAAAAAGATGAAATTTTTGTCAGGTTCTTTAATCAATTCATTCCATTTTTGACAGCTGGATAAACCGTACCTACTTACAGGAAAATACAAAAACGCTTTTGTATATAACGGTGTTCAAAGCGCAGATTAATTACATATTCTGTAAATATCATATTGTTAAAATATGGAAAATGCCTCATATTCAAATGTAACGGCTCCAAATCCAAGATGGCCGATAACGCCATTATCGTGCTGCCATAAATCATGGCTGTCGCGCGGAAAATTTTCCATTTTATTCGATGTGCTAATATCTCAATTTGTTTCCGATGAATGAAATGTTTCTGTTTTGACTGGGTTTGTATTATCAACTTGTTGACATTAAGCGCTACACAATATTTGAGATGGACAACCACTGACAATCGATTTGGCAGTAAGTAACAGTAGAATAAAATTACTGAATGGTTGTCCTTGCCTATGCTATAGCGATAAACGATCCTGTCTTACTAATTATAAATAAGTAGCATATTTAACGACAGGTACACCTCGCAATTTTTACTTTAAAAAAATAGACGACAAATCAATACTCACCTCTCAAGTATTGATAAGAAGGAGTTACCTTTAGGCACCGGGTATTATACGGCCATAAAATATACAAAAGTGAAAGATTGTGTTCACTAAAGCAGCATACGTTTACACTGTATAGGTACTCGTATAAATATCTAAATCTAATCTGAATCAGGAACATCTGAATTATAAATAATAAAATATGAGGATGTTAAATATTATGCACGACTGCGAAACGATTTTTTATTTTATTTGGTTATAATTTGGGAAAAAAGTAGATTTAAAGTGCTGCGGTTTCATGAGTCATGACGTTCCAGACGCTTTGCCCACTGATTTATAAGGATTACAATTAGAATAGGTAGTTGAGAAATACCTCTTTAGTTTATTAGGTAGGTACCTATAATTATTGACCAACGGGTTTTGAAATTCAGCTTGAAATTCTTATTTTAACAGTGCTACATAATGCCGAGATGCAATTCCAATCCAGCAAATTAAATAGGAAACAAAATCCCCACGTGACGTCACGGCGCGCACGTCGTCACAATCAACAGAGGAATAAAGTCGGCCGTCTGCGCACGTTTTATAAAGCGTAAGGCAGGCCGCGCACGTCCGACATATTAACGAACACGGTGCGACATACGTGACCGCGGGCTGCAGGGGACGGAGGTTTGGTACTATTAGGTTATGGGGATTCGTGGGATTTTGTTTCATTTTTTACGTTTTTTATTGAACAAAAGATTCTACTTCGATTTTGTACTAATTGATCCATCATCGTTCTTAAGCATGTATCCCGTTCTATACCACGGATCTTCCTATTTTTAAGCGGCTATTACACTTTGTCATTTGCCGCATGCGGTTGCCAGGCAACCGACAGCGTTTGCATGCGGCGAACGACTAAGTGTAATTGCCATTTTAAAAGAAGCTTTGTTATGAAAGGAGTGATTTCCTAATAATGTTTTAGTTCAGGGTAAAGCGAGAGGAGGTATTATTATAATGTCAATGATATTTCATACAAGTGAAAAATATAGATACAGATGGCGCTCGCGTCACATAAACATTAAGCTCTGTGATTTTTATGTGATTAAAATGGTTTATTTAAATTAATTTAGAAAACATTACAATTTAATTGCGTCAAACTATAAGTGGCTAATGTGGAAGTATTATCTTCGTGCTGTGTAGCTGTTAAATGGTGTAAAATATCGAACATAACCCTTAGACTTGTTGGACGTTTTGAATAGCAATTTAAGAAAATAAGTGCTGTGAACTAAGGTTTTAGACTCTTCAAAATTTCAAAACTAACCGAATGTGAGGGAATCAAAACATACAAGTGCGAATAATAAGTTACCACCACAAAATAGTGACCGTTTGCAGTATTTAAAGTGGTATGAACTTTGAACCCACGATTTCTCCTACCGACAATTACCGATCTTCCACGAACGCACGTAGTTGGCTGCTTATGAACACTAATTTCGCCAACTCCAAACTGAGTGAAGCGGTCGTGTGGGATTAGTAGCGTCTTCGAAGCCGCTACTCCGAGTTCGATCCTGACTCACTATAGAAACTTTTTGTATTTATTATTAGTTACTACTATAATTAACGTACCCTATTTTCATCGAGTTGCGCCTTGCGTCTGTGGTCCTGTGGATATTGCAGGTGACTAAAAACGGAGCCAACGCAGAGACGGAGACGTCATCCGTGCGGTGACGGAGTAAGTCATCCGTGCGGTGACGGAGTAAGAATACAAAAATCACCGCCCCTCTCTTCCCGTGGGTGTCGTAGGAGTCGACTAAGGGAAATACTGAGTATCCAGCTTCTCAGCCGGTGGTAGGGTATTTTTACTAGTACCCGCCTGGTTGGCTACCACCGTACATTCGGTGTAAACGCCCGTGAAATGACTTACCTTCGTGTTTGCCGTGTTTCGGGGTCAGCCGGTGTATTTACCAGCATCTAGCGGGCCAGCAAGGCGGTGGCAACTAACAGGTTACTAATTGTCTCCTGTTCGTTGCCGCCGCGATTTGGGCTCTACTTTTCACTTACGATCAGGTGGAGTGGAGCCACTTATTTGTTGTGCCAACGTTATTTTTATTGGGTCGGCAACGCGCATGGGACACCCTGAGGTTGCAGGCGCCCATAGGCTACGGTGACTGCTTTCCATCAGGCGGGCCGTATGCTTGTTTGCCACCGACGTGGTATAAAAAAAAAAAAAAAGAGAGAAGGCTGAGTTCGGATCTCGTCGGATGTTTTCATATTTTGGACATTTCTATTTTTGTTTCTGTTTTTTTTAGATATACATAATTTTTTTTTCTTTGTTTTGTTTTGTATAATTGGTTTTTTGTAACCTTTTTTTATTATTTAAATTTTGATTCGTTTTATTTATTTGTTTATTTTTAATTGGAATGTATATCTGATATTATATGTCCTGACAGTGCATAATTTTTATAATATTTTTTTTTTCACAAACATGTGGTGGAGTTTTATAAAAATTGTGTTTTGTTTTATATACCTAGTCATTGATTAAAACATGAGCAACCCCAATCTTAAATCATGTCCTTATTGTCCTGGTGCTTCAAAGCAATACGTTGTACCAAGGGGTCTTAATGTCCGTATTAGCCGTGTACATAGGGATGCTGTTAGTTTGCAGGCATCTGGGGTTGTTGGGGGCCACGAGCCGGTGGTGAGTGAGGACGTGGACTTTTCAAAGTTGTCAGAGCTGAAGCAGAATGTGAGGGTTTTGCGGCATGTGCCAAAGGGCGCGAGGAATCTGGCCGCTGGCAAATTGTGCACTGTGATACAAGACTGTTTGACAAATAACGATTTGAGAGACTGGTTTGCGCTGCTAACTTTCTCTTTTACCGCTTTGAGAGTCCCAAAGGGCGTCGATGGGAAGTCTTTAACTTCAAAGGTTAAAGAGAACATTGACAGCTCTTGTCTGTATTTTCCTGCTGAAGTCGGTCTTAAGTCACGTTCAGTTTACCGTGCCATAGAGGGGAAAGTGCATGATGGGGATTTAAGGGGTGCAGTCCGTCTTCTACTTTCTGACTCTACTCTTGCACCTGCTGATGCTAACACGCTGGCAGCTTTGATAGAGAAGCACCCATTACCTACAAGGCAACTGGATTTCCCCCCCGAGCCTGATTTGTCCAGCCCGTTTTTAACCGTAACAGAAGTGGAGGTGGCGAAAGCTTTAAGATCATTTTACAATGGGTCAGCTTCTGGATTAGATGGATTGCGTCCATAGCACTTGAAGGAGCTAACCTCTGTGTCGGCCGGTGACAACGGAGCGAAACTGTTGGCACACCTTACAAAACTTTGTAACTTTCTGTTGCGAGGTATGGTCAACCCCCAAGTCTGTCCGTATCTTTATGGGGCATCTCTGTGTGCTCTGGGGAAAAAGGATGGTGGAATTAGGCCTATTGCTGTTGCGACGCCTCGTTTCCAAGCTTGCTTGCTGGGCAGTAAAGGAGGAGATGGCAGATTATCTTCAGCCATTGCAGGTCGGCTTTGGTACAACATTGGGGTGTGAGTCGGCTATTCACGCGGTGCGGTCGTATGCGGTGGCTCCTGCTAATTGGTCTGATGTGATTTTAAAGGTGGATATAAAGAATGCTTTCAACAGTGTGGAGAGGGATAGCATTTTGAGGGAGGTTAGGGATCATGTTCCTTCGTTATATCCCTTCCTTCATCAGTGTTATTCCTCTCCAAGCAATCTTTTCTACGGCACCAATTCAATCATGTCACAGGTGGGTGCCCAGCAGGGGGATCCACTGGGACCTCTTATTTTTTGCCTAGCTACACAGAGAGCGATATCATCCCTGTCCTCCCGCTTGAATGTTTGGTACTTGGACGATGGGACATTGGGGAGGAAGCCGGATGTTGTCCTGGGAGATGTAGGGAAACTTGTGCAAGCATTGTCAGTCTTGGGCTTACAAATAAATCCGGAGAAGTGCGAGTTGTTTGCTTGTGGCCCTGAAGCGGCTAATGCAGTTGCGGATTTTGAAGCGTGTTTACCTGGCTTAAAGTTGGTCGATAAGGCATCTTTCTCGCTCCTTGGTGCGCCGGTTTTCACGGAGGGAGTGAGTCAGGTGATACAAGGGAAAACCATGGCTCTGTCGGAGTCTATAAAGCATCTGCAGTTTTTGTCGGCGCATGTATCTCTAGTGTTGTTGCGTAACTGTTTTTCAATTCCACGCGTGACGTATACTCTGAGAACAGCGCCGACATGGATGCCTATGCAGGCTATGTTAGACTTCGATAGGCTGCTCCGGGATGGTTTGGAATCGATCCTTAATGTCAGTTTCCAGGAATCCCAATGGTGCCAGGCTTCTCTCCCCATACGTCATGGGGGCCTGGGTGTACGGCGCATGCATGATTTGGGACTGGTTGCTTTTCTTGCCTCCTCACACGCTTCGCTAGAGCTTGTTTCGCGCATTCTGTCTCTAGGTAAGGACGATGTCCAAATGCCTTTTTTAAGTGACGCGTTAAATGAGTGGTCAGTACGTTGTCCCAGTGGCACACAGCCAGACGACAGCCGCGTGCAAAGAGCTTGGGATGTCGCCAGTTATACGCGGATTTGCTGGAGAGTGCGTCGGGGGTGGAAATGGCTCGACTTAGGGCTGTAATTGAACCCGAGTCTGGAGCCTGGTTACATGCATTGCCGTCGTCACACTTGGGGACTTTATTAGATAATGATTCCCTAAGGGTTGGCGCTGCATTACGGCTTGGATGTACGGTTTGTGAGCCGCGCCTGTGCGTCTGTGGAGCCATGGTGGAGGCTAATGGGTACCATGGACTGAGTTGTGTGCGCTGTGCTGGTAGGTTTCCCCGACATCATGCGATTAATGATATTGTACGGAGGGCAATGGTGTCGGCCAACCTACCTTGCGTGTTAGAACCTCAGGGTCTCAGCCGAACCGATGGGAAGAGGCCGGACGGACTTTCTTTGGTTCCCTGGGCCAAAGGTCGTTGTTTGTTGTGGGATGCCACGTGCGTCAGCACATTTGCTGCGTCGCATCTCGCACAAACGATCCGTTCGGCGGGAGGTGCGGCGGAAAATGCGGCTAGGTTAAAGCGTGCCAAGTACGCAAATTTGATCCCGCAATACGACTTCGTCCCTGTTGCTGTTGAGACGGCTGGACCCTGGGGTTCGGAAGCGAAACGCTTTATAAAGGACCTGGGCAGGCGATTACGGGATAGGGGTTGCGATCCTAGGTCTGGTTCGTACCTGGTCCAACGTATATCTTTGGCAGTCCAGCGCGGCAATGCAGCGAGTATTTTTGGAACCTTTGGGCCAGGTGCTTACCATGCGTAGGAAATACTTTTGATGGGTTTTTTTTTCTTGTTTTTACAATAATTTTTATTTGATGACGAAGCGTGTTGCGGATTATTTAACTGTCAGTGTATGCATGATCTTTTGACGAAACCTGTGGTGGATGTTTTGGTGTGTAATTTTGATTTGGTTTTTTTTTCTTTTAAGTGAAAAATATGAACTTAAGATGAAAAAACAGAACGTGTCCATTATTTTTTCATGTTCTATAAAATTTATAAAATCGGTTGTGAACAAATTTCTCTGAAGAAATAAAAGGGTTTGGTCACTTTTCAGGACTTTGATTTGACGGACAACTTCTCCCAACAAGTAAACAGGTTTTTACCCTATTCATTGGAACATAAAAAAAATATTTCGTCGAATTGTAAACCTCCTCCTTTTTGAAGTCGGTTAAAAATCAAACAAATCAGAGCCGGACAGTTGAATACCTACCTATCTTGTCAGTCCATGTTAAGCATATGTCATTGACACATCTAATCACGTCGTCGACTAATTTTTGTCGCGTCTTGTGCGGTCGGAAACGGAAGCGGCGCTTTTATCGACAGACGTGACACAACGTGCGTGTCGTTGAGTTAGGACGATAAGACACTAAGTAACTAATACCTACTTGAAATAACGTTCGTATCTCAGTTCCAATTAGTGTTGGTAAAGACTCAAGTTCTTTAAGTCTCATTTTAGGACTCTTCTCATTTTCGTCTTTTAAGTCGCGAGTCGCCTTATTGAGTCCTGCATTGAAACCAAATCCTATTTTTTAAACGTCGGTCCAAAAATTATGAAATGATACAATGCTGTATGTGAAAAAATGTTCAAGGTTCAGAATAAGCATATAAATAGGTACAAATAAGAAGCTTATTTGTGTTCAATTTTTTTCATTTGTATTCAATATAATAAAAACCCTTGGTGGTATTTATCACATGTTGTATTGATTTCTTATTTAAACTAAATTAAATAGAAAATCCTTAATTTCAAAATACAAATCTAGTGAGTCTTCTTGAAGGACTCGAGTCTCTGTAACATTGTAAATTAACTCAAGTTTTGACTTCATCAATACATGTAGTCCTTATAACTGAGTCGAGTCTTAGAATGAAGGACTCGAACGACTCGAATCTCTACCAACACTAGTTCCAATTCTGTACAGGCATGCGATGTTGTATAGTAGTGACAGTTTTTATAGTGAGTTTTGGTTGTCAACCCACGATATTGTGATTGCTAGTTCACAAGCAAACAAATGCTGTTGACGATTTTGGAACAATAGATGGAAACAATTAAATGGTGATCACAGACAAGAATCAGATGTCCCATTGGCTGGTACAGTTGTCTTAACTTAAATTGGCGCTTATATATCTACCAATCATATATTCAGGTATATCTTAAAACTTTTTTTTGTGACAGTACTTAAACTGAGGTTTTTTTAAGTTTAGCTTTCGTCGTTCGCTCTGTTTTCGTTTTTTAAACAGAAAGAAAGCAATTATTTCAAATTGGTAATTGGCATTGTTCTCTGTATTATACTCGTACGGCGGAAACGTATATGGGTATGAGCGTAACTACAATACACACAATAGAAGCACGTACTTACATACGACTTACTGCTCTCCTTTGGGATTTGAGAACCGATGTTCGACCTCTGTAGGTACGCTTGAAGGACGAAAAAGTTGCAAACTACAACTTTTTCGTCCTTCAAAGCGGTCCTCCACGGCTCATTCAACCTTAGTTGTCTTATTTAGTAAACTACTTTCTAATCTTTAATTTCCCCTTTTTTGGGTTTCGTAGTAAACTAAAAACCCTTATAGTTTCGCCGCAGCATAGCTCAGTGTACATTAGTACAAAAAAAATGCAGTTTGGTATAGCTATACAAAATATAGAAAAAAAACTTTTAAATCGATGGCGATCAATTTTTATTTTGTAATACGAGTAATCCTATAAAGGGGCATCGTTGATTAGGTCTTTTAAGAAGAATTTGGGTCAGTAAAGAAACTTTTTTTTTGTTAATGTTTTCTGAGATAACTGCTACATAACAAAAAAACCCGTTATGTCCCCGTACTCTAATTTTTTATCCGTGGGTCCAAAAAGTATGAAAAAAAAACATCAAATGTGGGCTTATTGAATACTAATTTGTACCAAACTATGCAACTTTTGTCCCCTGGGTGTACAAATTTAAACGTGTGTGTCGTGACAGAATAACAACAAAAAAAAGGTACCTAACTAACCAATGAACCTGAATAAAGTAAGAGAATTGTCACATTTACACAGATTGCATATTTTTCTATATAGGCTGGCCAAAAATAGATTCTTGGCACTTCCAAAAAGCTCCTAGAGAATCTATATTTTGTGCCCCGAAACCTCACACGCAAAGAAAATTCACTTATTGTTTGGCCGCGTTGCATAACATTATGTGTGTTCTATCGTCTGTACAATGGGTTGTGCTCTGAAGAACTGTTCGACATGATGCCAACGTCCACTTTTCATCATCGCACCGCTCGCCACCGACTGGGCGCTCATCCTCACACCTTGCAACCTAAATGGTCGCGCACCGTGCGGTTTCAGAGGAACTTCCTCCCGCGGACGGTCCGTCTGTGGAATGAGCTCCCTGCCGAGGTTTTCCCGTTGGACTACAGTATGGGGTTCTTCAAAAGAGGAGTGTACAAGTTCTTATTGGGTTAGCAACGCGCATGTGACACCCCTGGGGTTGCAAGCGCCCATAGGCTACGGTGACTGCTTTCCATCAGGCGGGCCGTATGCTTGTTTGCCACCGACGTGGTATATAACAAAAATATGCTAACAAAGCCTCACTACTATAAGCGGATATTCTACTGTGAAATTTTGGACGTTACGGCGAATAGAAAAATATAAATACCTGTGTACTTTTAACAAAAAATATCGGACTATTTGAAAATTTTAAATTTGTACTGACAAAGGTGAAACTACAAAAATACTCCACCAAAAATCCAGTTACTGTAGTTTGTGAGATCACAGGTGACGTTTATTTTTGTACCTTACGTCCCGTTAACAGCTCACAAAGGGAAAACAAAAATATTGTGTAACTAGTTTCAGAAAAAACTTTGTGTAAAATAGTCCAGAACTTTATTGTTATGAGTATTAAGGTTAATGGATTTATGAAAGAGAATAATACTCAAATTCGATTTTACTTTGTTCTTAAGATACAGGCTGCACCTAGTTTGGGCACGAAGGATATTGTAATGTCAACAGTAATATTAAGTAATTATGTTTGTAAATTAAAATCATATTGCTTATTTCTGGTTATACATTTTTTTCTTTTATTATTTGTTAATTTGCCTACAGAATGACTAACACAGAACTATAAAAACTCTCATGAATACATTTTATTCAAAAGTAGGCAGTGTGCATACGAACTGTTCTATCAATCCTGCTCAGTGCTCATACTCGCGTATTGGTGCGAGCACGAGGGACAGCTCATCGTAAGCATACAGTTTGTCTTCTTAATCGTAATTACAGCAGCTTATTAGGTACTAGCACATTAGATTCTCATTTTATCTTCCATCTGCTAAAACACTAAAGCATATTTGATTCGAGGAAGAGCTGTAGGTCTTTCAGTCGCTAATTCAACGTAATCGGAATAAAATTTCATAAAATTAGCCTCGGGGTTGCCAGTGCCAGTTATACATCCACCGTTACAGGCGCAACCGAAGATATTGCATTGGCCCTTTCCACAGTAATATCCTACCACTGGTCGGCCGTTATTGCAAATCATCGCCTTGCACGTTCCAATTATCACACGTACTGGTTTGGTATCCGCAAAACTGGTGTCTCTGAAGCCATCCGGGATTAAAGTATCGCAAGGTCCAAATTCATCACGTTTGGGTACAAATGAAATCTCATAACTCTTGCAGCATTTGCTGTCGATGTTGGTGAAGTACATTATTAATAAAATAAATTTAAAACAAAACTTCATTTTTCTTTTAGTTAATTATTGGTAGGTATAGTCAACTGTTCGCGAACAGCTATTTCAGTGATTGTATGACAGTTGAAGTCTGTTTTTTATAGCTCTAAGACAATACGTATTTGTTTGTTAGTGGGTATTTGTTATTATAAACTACTACCGAGCCCGGTGTCAATATGAAAGGGAAAATTTCAGACACACATGTTTTACGTGGACGTTGATTCATACAATACTGTATCTAGATTTTTTACGTAAATGTTTAATTAGACATGAAATGTTTTTTTTTGTAATATATTTTATAAGTAGGTACTCTAATTTATCTACTAAGCTTTGGCATTTTTTTCTTATATTTGCTCTAGCATTATCTTTAACATTGATTCACAAAATATGTATGAAAATTAACAAAAGGGTCCTAAATACTTACATAGTCCTTACAAGACTCATTTTCTAACACATACGTCATACACACAACTTACATAAAATTTTTTTTAGGGTACCTCCCCTATGAATAAAGTGGGGATGAGTTTTTTATTTCACTGTAAGCCTATGGTGTGGGGTATCGGTAAATAGGTCTTTGAAAAAGAATAAGGGTCCCAGGAGAAACAAAAATTGTGCCCCCCCCCCTCTAACTTTTAACATTGAGCATGGCCTGACATGTTCTTGGCCGGTTTTTATTTATTATCTATTATACTAACTTTTCCTAATCTTTACTTTGGGGATCAAAAAGTAAAATAAGCTTATCATCGATAAATATCTGTCTCTCCTATAACTACTAAGCAAAACACTTGAACATCAACAAACTCGGCTGCTAACAGGATTTTTCGAAGCGGGGCTGAGTTCCCGAACTTGGCTGCTTTTAATTAAGTTGTAAATGTTGGGTGCCAGCTAACATTTGGATACGCTGATCAACAGTGAGTGTTACGTAAATTTTATTTAAAGGTAGGTATTAAGTATAGTACGGTCAAATCGTACATAATTTTACCCTAAACTCGCAAATCAAGTAGTATCGCTGCATTTTTGGTATGTTATTTAGACACCACAGGGCAGTATAAAACCACATTTTGCAAGCAAGAAAAAGTTGTGCTAGCTGGGTAGTACGTGAAAGACTGCGAAATTTATGGCCATTTTTAGTTAATGATTTTTATTTAAAAAACCTTACGTTTTATTATGTCATATGTTATTAAACGTTTAAAGACTAATAAATTTCCAACAAGTTGAGCTAACATGCATTACCGTAGGTCTTATAGTTTCAGAGATTCGAGACTTTAAAAAGTACTCGTTTTTGTAAACTAGATAAAATTTTGTGTTTTGCTAACATTTTCGGCTTAATATCGCCTCACCTAATTATGCTACGAAAAACATGCTATAATGACCTTATAGCGCACTTAATATTCTTTAATTTAAGGGTAAAATTAGGTCAGTGAACTTTGCAGTTGAAAGTATAAACGCGAAATTCATAAGGCAGGAGGCCCGCTATCTAAGTTTATCATACAATTCGCAAGTCGAGTTGCAAAGCTGCAATTTTGTTATATTATAAAGGCCTTATAGATATATACGAAAATGCATATTAAAAGAAAAACAAAATAATAGTTTGGGCATAGGACGTAAAAAACGGAAAAAAATCGGACTTTTTTTAGTTTTTGACGTTTAACTAAAAATCTATTATCTTTTTGATACTAATTGCTATAAAATTAAGAAAGAACATTAAATTTGAAAGGATTTGAGCTACGTTGCATCACCGTAAGCTATATATATTTTGAGATACGACATTTCATAAAGTGCCCTTTTGTCAAAAATTAAACAAATTTTAGGTTACGTTAAAGCTATTCACTAAATATTGGCAAAACGTTTGCGCTAAGAAAAAAAAAGTAATTGTAAATCACAACTACATTAAATTTGGAACAAATTGAGCCGATAACAATTACTGTAAGTCTTATAGTTGGGGGTATACGAGGCTTCAAAACATGCATTTATTTTCTTAACTTAATGAAGGGCACATTTTGAAATGTCGTTTCTCTAAATCTATATAATTTAGGGTAATGCAAGGTTGCTCAAATCCTTTCAAATTTAATATTCTTTTTAAGTTTTGTAGCAATTAGTATCAAAAAGATAATAGTTTCTTAATTAAACGTCAAAAAGTAAAAGAAGTCCAATAATTTTTCAGTTTTTTTCGTCTTATGCCGAAATTGTTTTTTTTTTTTATTTCTTGTAATATACATTTTTGTACGTCCTTATAGGGCCTATATAATATACTAAAATTGCAGCTTTGCAACACGACTTGCGATTTGTATGAAAAACTTAGATAGCGGGCCTACTGCCTTTTGAATTACGCGTTTTTATTTTCAATTACAAAGTTTGCTGACATGATTTTACCCTTTAACGAAAGAATATTAAGTGCGCTATAAGGTCATTATTGCATGTTTTTCGTAGCATAATTAGGTGAGGCGATATTAAGCCGAAATCGTTAGGAAAACTCAAAATAGCGTTAGTTTACAAAAAAGAGTACTTTTAAGAAGTCGCAAATCTCTAAAACTATAAGACCTACGGTAATACATATTAGCTCAACTTGTTGGAAATTTATTAATCTTTAAACGCTTCCTAACATATAATGTCAAAAAACGTAAGGTTTTTTTAATAAAAATCAGAAACTGAAAAATGACCGTAAATTTCGCAGTTTTTCACGTACTACGTAACTAGCACAACTTTTTTTTGCTTGCAAAATGTGGTTTTATAGTGCCCTATGGTGTCTAAACAACATACCAAAAATGCAGCTTTACTACATGTTTTGCGAGTTTAATATACGATTTGACCGTACTAGTAGGTATACATTATTTTATAAATAACATAAAAAGTATAGGTATTAATCAAACTCTAATGTACTCAGTTGTACTTGAGTGTAAAATAATATAGTGATTCTAAAAGTCTTTAATGACCCAACCTGTTTAAAAATCAGAATGTTCTCTCAATATTCACCGAGCGTTACGGGTGTCAGTCAGAATCTTGTTCCCTTAAGCTACCTCTGGCCCTCTGGTCCTCCCGGGTCCCCGCAGGTTCCCCGTTGCGTCACGAGATCCCGCGACAGCTCCCATAAATATCCGTCGAAGCCTCACAGTGAAGGTGGATGATTTCCCAGGCGGCGCAAGTTTTTGAATCGACCTTGATCCATATTGAGGGTCGATGAGATTAGTGTTCGAGGACTTTATACGATTTAGTAATAAATAATGACTTGATTATTCATTGCGAACAAGCCGGCCAAGTGCAACTATTGAGGGGCGATCATGTCAGTGTTTGAGAATTTTGATCAGTATTATTAATTTGACGGTCTCCGTAGCTAAGTCAATCATGACCATACCTACAAAGCAGGAGGTAGCGGCTTCAAGTCTCGACGACGGTTTTTTTATGTGCTATCACAAATATCTGTGACGTGATCAAAATTGTTTTCTATATTTTAATATTTTTTTTAATTATAAAAAATATTTATTTATTTTTTATTTATTTAAAATAAAAAAAAAATATAAAAAATATTATACATATCGTCCCTTAGTACCTCACTACACAAATTTGTTTTGAGTTAAAAGTGGGTTAGGGTTGATTTGTGTAACGATCGCCCCATGATATTTATATTTAAATTATAACGAATCAAACCGTGTCCTTGCAAAAAAAACACTCAAATACTTATCTGACATATTCATAAGGGGTACTCTACAATTTTGTTGAACATGTGACTATAAATATAAAGGAACTACAGCGCCATCTAACGACAAATAGGATTACTAAAGACGAAAAACAGTCTAAAATGAATGTTATGCTGTCTCCATTACCATTTCTCAGCCTTACTAGCCTAGTTGCTAGTGACCCTGCCTACGAAGCTGGAGTTCGAATCCCGACGAGGGCATTATTTATCCCAAATATTTGTTCCTTGGTTATAGCTGTCTATATATTTAAGTATCTATATATTATGTATCTAACTATATTATATCGTCACCGGGTACTCACATCACAATCCTTAATTGAGCTTATCGTGGGACCAGGTCAATTTGTGTAAGATGTCCCAAGATATTTATTTATTTAATTCTGGTGACCCGATTCAATTGTATCTATTTGAAAGCATTTGAAAGAAGATAATGTCAACCATCATTATTTAACGTTGGTCTCCTGGGTAGGAAAGTTTCGCAGTCATATTTGCGCAATTTTATTAAATTATTTTAATAATAAATTATGAAACTAAACCATTACAAATAATATATTATTATGACATAAATAATAACTTTGGGCTTTAAAATATATCGCAGTTTCTTACAAACGACGTGCGTCATCGTGGCCGCACAACGGTCACTCCAGTTAGTCGACTCGAGGCTTTCGTATAGATTTTTGTCAGTTAGTCAACTACCTGCCACTATATTCAACTAGCCCCGTTCTCCCCTAAATTACAATATATAATTAATATATTCTTCGAATCTCACTTGTTACATTTTATGCTAGCGCTTTGGTTAAACAAGCGACTTTCATTACAATACAAATTACTTTATATTTCGAAAATAATGATATATGTTCGTCTCTTTGGATATTACGACACGTCTTACCAATATCTAAATAAAAACCATAAAACTAAACCAACATATTTGTAGGACTGTAAAGTTCCGCGAAAGTGCGGGTTTATGAAACTCGTTGATTTATGACAGTTTATTGTTTTGGACCCCGCTGGCGACAGGTTTTTTGCTACAACAGATAGGGGAAGTAGCTTGTGCTTCAATAATATCACTTTTGAATGTTTTTTTTCTTCTCGCGAGTGGCATGCTGGAGTAATCAAATGATTTTCGATTATGGTTAAAGTCCAGACTACATTTTTATAACCATTTTTATACATGATTTTGTATGTTTTTTATCTCAGATTTTGTTTGTTATTCCGACTGGGTGAAGTTGACGATTCCAATTTTGATGATTCTTTTTTTTTATTCGAAAGCTGAAGCTTACCGATTGGTCCCATTTTAATTTGGAATAGTTCTGACAATAGCATCCATGAGAAAACAATTTACTTAAGTCTTAAATTTGCATTAAGCATGAAGCACGACAAACGGACGAATAACTCGATATCACGCCAAAGGAATTCTTTTTAAAGGTCTCTGCCCACTAGACCGTAGCATACCATGAACGTATCAGACAAAAAACTATTCTTTGTATTGAAAAGTATGAGACTATGCCCACTAGAACGTTCCGGTATAGTTTTTTGTCTGATACGTTCATGCTACGGTCATAGTATGGTACGGTCTAGTGGGCAGAGACCTTTAGCCGATTTCAAAACATAGATAACCGAGGTGGTCCAATTGGTATCAAGTTGGGGTCTGATGATGGGATCTTGGAGAAATCGGTTGATGTAGGGTTTATTTAATGATTATTTGGATCCAAATTTGGCTTGCATGGATTAGAACTAGATGAATGCCACATTTAGACGTTAATGTAATGGCTAACAATGTAAAGCATAAATTAAATGATACAAGTTTCACCAACCTCATCAGCTTGATGGTGATGATGTTTGGTATACCATAAATACATGTATAATAATTTCAATTAAAAAGTTCATAGCTATCATTTTAAAAAATAATTTTGATATTCCCAATAAGAGTATAAAATTAATAAACAGGTACATATACACGAAAAAACCCTTTTATATTCTTAGAATTATGTTCAAAAGAATGCAGGTGAACGGAAAATATGAAAGGATGATCATTACACAGTGAATTTATACAGTTAACTACTAGGGAATCCTAGACAGTTAAGTAATAGAAAGTCGTATCTTGTTCTCGACTCAATGATGCGCACGTCACTTTGATTAGCCCAGGAGAACAGAATTCAGTAGGTGAAGGAACACGAAGTTTGTTAGGCGACATGTGCTCGCTCCCGAGTTTAAATGTGGGTATTAAAAAGAAATCCACTGTAAGGAAGTGCGGAGACTTTCTGTGAGGGAAGAGACCAAGAGTAAGATCGAAGAGCAATATCGATATCGATGAAAATATATTTTTAAATGAGTACAAAGGTATCCAAGAGCAAGGTAAAAAGCAAGAGTAATAAAAACATTTAGCAAAACTACACACTTGATTTGAGTCCACGAATGCTCGACAGGTTTAGTCCTATTAAGCTGAACGTGAGTAAAGGATCCGGTTTTCTAATATTTTAATATGTTTGACTCTCACGCTGGACATAATTTTCACAAATGCAAACAAATTTATGTAAAAAATAAAGAATATATAATAGAAGTTAGATTGATGACACGCTGTAAAATTATTAAATACAATGGAATACCTATCATAATGTATTTATTACGTATAAAAATCAACCATCCTTTTTAATGCCATAGTTATTTTTTAAACTTTTCATTCACATTATTAAACTACTATATTTTAACATGGTTTTTTTATTATTATTTATTAGGATATAATACTAAGTACATTTTTTATGATGGTATCGTAAATCAACATTGGTTTGTCTCGATACCTCAGTTTGAGTCTCACGTTAGTTATAATTCTAAAATATTCATTCACATTTTAAACTTATGCTCCTAAATAGTTATTTAATAACTTACGCTGCTAGCGTTGTATTTTTTTTTCTTTTTAAGTACATAACTTTTTTCAGGTAAATGATTGTATGCGTAATGTCCAATTAATAAAGTACAATGCAAAATAATAATTAAGTTTAATGTTCATCCAAGCTTGCCAGAAATAGATATGTATAAAGGACTTGACTTCAATAATGTTGCATACCTATTAAAAAGTAAAAAAAATCGAGTAACTTCACGCTGTAAACAAATAGATTACCACGATTTTTGAACACAATCAAGTGTTAAATACATTTTTATTGGTAGGTAATAAAGGGAAGGGAAGGCCTATCTCCAGCAGTGGACGACTATGGGCTGATGATGTTGATGATGATGATGAGATAATAGAGGCGATAAGATTATTATTGGTTTTTACTTAATAAAATATGTCAGTGCTGATAATTTTGCCCAATATGCCAAGCAATCTTGATTGACTAATGCCCAACAATAGACCGTCACCCCAAAACAGTTATCTTGAATCATAAATCAAAATTCTAATTAATTTTACCCCATCGCTGCTACCATCGAATCCACCTCCAAAGTACAAACAAACTTTGGTTCATTAACTATCGAAGTCTTAATGAGTTGTTCTGAATTACTTCAATCTATTTGTTCTAATTATTCCAATTTAAAATCGAATTATTGCAATCACTTATTCCATGAAGAACTCTGAAACTTTCCAGACTGGTGAATTGCAAGGTAAATTAAATTAATCCGGTGGGATATAAATGTAATTAATTTAGTACAAACTTAAGTTTTTTTACGACATATAATTGTTATCGGTTTCATATTGTCTATTAAGTTTTTTTTTTTACTTGCACTATAATAATAAATTATTTATTAAAATAAATGATGAATGTAAAATGTGTTGATGCACTACAATAATCAGTTAGCTAAGTATTGTGTAGTGTGAAAAAAGCAGTGCACAGAATTTGTGTCGGGCTTGCGTAATGATACCTATAATTTGAAAAATACAAATAAATTATTATTATAACTACTACATACATTTGCTTATTTCGTTACTATATTTTCCTTTTAGTCATGGACGTAATATCACTGAATAAAAAGGTACGTTAGTTAAAAAAACATAGTTTTACCAGAATACTATTCCTTTATATTTCATAAATTATTATAGTGTAATAAAAGAAACACAAACAATACATATTATCGATAAAACATCCCTTAACTATCCAAGACGGGAACGATAAAGAGGAACGGATATAATGTAGTGCTTTCAAACAGTGAGGCAAAGTTTGCGTACTGCCGGCAGACAAATGACAACCGGCCCGAGGCTGGCACGATATTAGAAGGCTTTAAGATGGGAAAAATAGCAACTCTTACTCGCTACCTAGCTTTATTAGACCAAGTGATAAGAGAAATGCGTACAGAATATCAAATTAGTTTCAAGGAGTTTACATCATAATATTTATTTGCTTATTTAATTTTAGAAATCGAATCTTGTCTTTGTATAGGGCCCGTTAATTTCAAATTTATTATGTACCTACATGTACTTAAATGTAATCTTTATAAATAAATACATACGGTAAAAAAACTCGTTTTCCTAACTAGTGCCGAAAAGTAAACTTTGCGCACTCTTTTTAAAGCACTATTTATGAAAAAAGTCGTTCGATACACGTGTAAAAACTTATTTTTAACTCGGGTGATTGTCGCCCTCACTCGTTTCACTCGGGCTCAAACTTTCACCCTCGTCGAAAAAAATTTTTTTTGCACTTTTCGTAACATTTACTATCATTAGTATATTACAAGTAATTTGAGGGGGCAAACAAAGCTATGTTTGTACCAGTCAGTGCCAAATACCCAGCGAATGCGATTGCCAAGCGTGGCGATTATGGGCTTTTGCCTCCTAACAGCGTAAAGATACCCATAGGCTACGGAGAGGCCGTTGTCCAGCAGTGGACTTATGTACTACTGTGTTACGAATTATTCCCCTTATAATATGATTGTATTTTACTTACCTCAGTTTGTACATTTGTTTAATTTACATACACCTCTCTACATAGATAATATGCGTCATGGATGGTTGACCATAATTCGTCTATGCCTTAAACCACTCAGCCTGCGAGCTGCGTAAAGAGGCAGCACACCCGAACCCGTGAGAAAGAATCACCGAGGACATTTGTTCCCCGAACATATATTTCAGGGCATGTGTGTTTTAAATTTCATGCGCGCTTGAAATTTCGTGGCGCCGCGCCGGAAGGGTGAAACTTAGGCAGCCACCCCACTGAAAATGACAGCGAGAAGCTATATTCTAATACTTCTTTAGTTTCTTTACTCGTGTTCTCTCTTGCTAAAAATATGTTCTTACAGTGTTACCTTCAATAATTAAGGTGAGCAAAACGAGCCCTAGGTATCACAAAAGAACTATCTCAATATCTGATCATTTTTAATGGACACATCAAAATAACATTATTTCATTAGCATTAAAAAAAAAAACAATTTTGTTTCTTGCATTGAATATTATTGAACTACTAACTAATTTGTGACAATCTTTGGGGGAGGCATATGTTCAGCAGTGGACGTCTTTCTGCTGATATGATGATAACGATGATGATGAACTACTAACGCCATCTGGTAGAAAAATTAAGATTTACTTAACGGTCGTTCCTTGTGACTGAAGGTCACGATCTTCCGATCCGATCGACCAATCTCCTACTTGGTATTGAGTGGTTATTTCCAATCCGACATTTGTTTTTCTATTACCTACCTAGTCCGTCTACCTTGTGGGAGATCTACTACATGATGGGCCCTTCTAAAGTTCCCGAATATGATCAGCTTTTCCAGGTCGTCAGGAATTTACAGATTTATTTACTTTTAATCCAAGGAGTCCCCATTTATACAATTTTCAAGCGCAAGAAAACAGCTCATTGCTAGTTCTAGCTAACGCGGCGCATTTTCAGAGATGCTGTATACAGCTGTTTATATTTGTCTGACATATTATGATGACAGACAACCTTACAAATTTATGGCTTAGTGGCTACCGAATGTTGTTATAATATTTTATAATAGCCACGTTAGATTCTTAGAGGACGAGATTCATGTTAACTGAGTAAATCCACAGAGTTCATGTTATCTGAGTATTCCTTTTGATGTTTACTACCTAACAAGAAAACTAAAAAAAAGGTCTATTTTTCATATTCCTTAAAATAAAATATAATCGGTAATTAACTATCGATATTTTTGAACACATTTTTCTGAATAAATTAAAGGCTTTGGTTACTTTTCAGGACTTCAAAGGACAATATCTCCCAACAGGATGTGGATAAGCTGTCCAACAGGAGTTTGAGCAGCTATAAAAAACCGGCCAATAGCATGTCAGACCATCAGCAGTGTAGTGTTCCGTAGTTGTTCAAAAACGGCTGAGCCGATTATGTTTATTTTATTTATAGCTTTCTATAAGCCTCACTAATCATGATTTATATATATATATTGGCCCAATGGATCAAAAGTTCGAGAGGTAGCACCATTTTTCGCCTTGTTTACTACGGAACCCTAAAAAATACGTCTTCTATTTTAGACTACTCTATATAATATATAAAAATTCAATCGAATCGTAGCCAGCCAGTTGGGAACCCTCCCTTTTAAGTACCACTTCCATTTTTTATTTGTTTTCTGATTTACCATCGACACAATTTGTATGCATACACTTATAACAAAATATTGCTAAATACCGCGTCTAGTTTAGCGGCAGACTAAAAGCACGCAAACAAAACATGTTATAAGAGACGCTCCGCAAACAGGCGACAACGCAGACGCAAACAGAACCATGAGCATGTTTGCACGCTCAGGGATTCCGTCACACCGTAGCGTTGGATTTTGTACATTTATTTGTTTGTATCTATTATTTCATAATATTTTTAATAAGTTGTTGTAAATCATTTTAATTCTTACTATAGTGTTTTTTTCCTGAAATGCGTTGGAAATGGATTTAACCCTTTAACGTGCAGAACTCAAAATAATCCTGAATTCAAGCCTAAATGCTATCACTTAGTACAAAAAATTCTGTCAAAAAGAAAATACAAAAATATAGTGATGCAGGGTGGTAGTTTTGGAGACCGGTGCCCTATACTCGTAAAGGGTTAAATATAATATGCGAAAGGTAGATTAAAATATACCCACCAATTATGTTTCGCTTACGTTTTCTTAAGCGGCTCCAGGCCTTTAATGCTGTTTGCTGACAGGATAACGGGGACTAAATGTATTATTATCTCAATTAAGTATGTCGCTTAATATTTTTTAACTATAGCCAGATAATGAAAGTGATTTAAGTAATAATGGAGTGGTTTAGGCATCAGCCGCGAAAGCTGAGGACGTGGTTTCAAATCCCACCTCCAGCGTTGGTAAATTTCGGTATGTTTTCTTTGGTATATGACATCCAATATTTAACTAAATTTATATATTTTTGTATTGTAACAGGTACATTTACAAGTTTATAGTAGTTGTTGGAAACGAATGGGTGAACCTTAATAAATTAGTGTGCCTAGTTTTCACCATCTAGTTTCCACCAAGAAATTTAAATTAATTTCCTATGAGGCTATACGGAAAATTCCCCATCGAAACTTTTTTTGGGAGGGAAATTTACTATCTTCGTTCTGCCCTTTGTGATTCCCAAAGGAAGCATTTGAGTTTTGTTAAATTATGAATAAAAAGGTTGATGTTACACTAAAATTTATTTTATTTTATGTATATGTAATACAAAGGAAAAGTGACTATTCTCTTAAATTAATTTGGTTTAAATTTCAATAGCTAAGACCTAGTATGGCGGGCAGGACGAGGATATAATATGATACGTTACAGTGTGATACCCTGACTAGTTGTAGCGGCCCCAATAGCATAGGCAAAGTGGCCCATAATAATGGAAGCTAGAGCAAAAATGGGTGCTTGTGTCGAGCTCTGTATTGATGGGCTGATGAGATGACTTTGAGGTTAAGAAGATAAAAGGCGAGATAGCAGGTGCTCTAAGGATAATGTTTGATATTTATAAGTGTGTGCTTACGTTCTGTATAACAATATGGCGCTTGATGCTAACTTATATTACCTATTAAGAAATGCTTAGGTAAGTACCTACTAATAATTGTAAGATGATTATTGCGATCATCAATTAACAATGTGCAAGTGTTTTTGTATGCTTTATCATAATTCTCTGTATACTAATATTACATACGTGTATAAGTTGATATAATACATATATTGTTCTAAAAATGTTAGTCTGGATGGAGGTATGACATTTAAAATTTGTCTTTATTTGTTTATATTACAACATTTTATTTTGAAATACACAATGGACTAACAAAAATAAAAATAAAAACAAAAACTACTTTGCTAAACTAAGCCTACCTTAAGGACTACGGGGACCTAAACTATATATACAAATGTCTCCCACATCGCTGTCACTGGGCAAAGTGCCCATAAGGCTGGCTACGTTGCCTCGCTGAATGGCAATGCCAATTCGTTGGGCGAGGAACGAGCCAGCTCTAGGTTCACCCGATTATTGTTCTAAGTTTAAAAAAAGACCATACACTTTATTGGAAATCAAGAAAAATCATTGCTTTTTTTATTGACTTGCTTAAATATTTGTGTGTATTAAATAAATCATATTGATATTGAGAAAACGCGCCTCGGTCCCGTGAAACGACTTTTCACTCAAGCGTTTTGACGGTAACATAATACTCAAATGTTACATATTATTATTAAGCAATAAGATTGAAAAGGCTCTGCAACTTAGATACGCAATGTCTAAAATAATGTATAGTTTTTATAGTGATTATGATTCACTGAGATATCCACCTATCACATATTATTAGGTAGCTCAACTCTGCTGAGCATAACAGAGCGAACAAGGTGTAATATAGTTAGCACAAATTGAAGGAGAATTACGAAAAATTTAGTAATTAAGACCTTAAATAAATATAATCGTATCTGATCCGATATATTATCTTAATAATTCATCTCGAGCCTTACCTATTGTATGTACCTAATGTTATTTACATACATTACTACTACGTTAGAAAAGAACAGATATCGTTTTGATGCCAAACAGGTTATGAGCAATGAACTCAAATATTTTAAGCATCACTAAAAAATCGCAGTATTATTTGTTATATCGCTCACTTATTTTGGTAAACGACAAATTATCTCGTATATTTTTTTGCGAAACCTCAAGGGAACTCAATATTAAGAATTCACATAAAGACAGTCACATCTAGGATTTCATTCCGACCCGTCTATAAGTATAGATGAAATAAAAGCGTCGTCTGGCACCGGCTTACGTTTGAGGGGCTTCCAGACGCGACTAATTGTCAACCGTTGTATTGTGTGTGCAGACATTTCGCTTTGGGTTTATCTTTATGTCCATATGTGGATCTCAAGTGGTTAATAATTACCCATCATTTGGCTATTTTTTGTGCGCTCCATAAGGGTTTTCAGTCACAGAAAGAGTCAACGTATAATAACACGTAATAAATCGCGTAAATACTTACACCCTCATTCATAACCATTTTCTAACTTAGCAAACCTCTAAGTATAGTTTGGCACTTTGATTCATACAGGTTGAGAGAAACATACAGATTGAGAGATATTGAATTCATAAGAATGAGCATTATTTTGGGATTGTGCATTAATTAGTAAGTTTAATGGCTACCTATCACACTTTTATTACGACATTTTTTAAACTGCACTTTTTCTGGAAGCTTATTAAAAAAATTGAAATGTTGCAAGAGTACAAATAAGTAATTTGCATTAATTTTATATAAAATATACACGAACCCTTACAAATGCGTATAATATGATAATTTACCTATACGAATAAAAGTGCAAAGTATTTTACACAAACTGCACGTTGCTGCGTTCGATCATATTTAGGTACACGTATCTTCCAATTTAAAGTAAATAGGCGACATTATACGTAATCATCGTTAACTGTTTATTATATTGAATTCTTAGGGTGTTATATACTCTCTTATTATTCCGAACCCACCGGCTGATAGAGTAAAAACTCTGGTAATACATTTACAGGTAAATTTTGACAAATATTCTCGTCTTTGTGGGTGAAACCGTACATATAATTTTACCAGTTGAATTTGCGAATACATGGATGACTTAAAGATTGCAGTTAAATAACCTCAATAAAGCACAGGTTTCCTAATATTTGACTTCCAAATTATGATTCTCAGCAGAAATGTTAAATTTAACGTTCCGTTACTAGGTTAGTCAAACACTAGTTTAAAGAAGATTTCTCATTACTTAGTCAGAGTTGAAAGCTGGAATGGAGTGCTTTATAAACTAAGATTGGTACTGAGAGGAGATTGTTATCTAAATGAAACGTTTCAACCAACGGTGGGAATGGTAATGTTTACTATTTGCGAGATAGATGTTTCAGAATACCTAATCTTATTTTACCTACTCTTTAAAATAAAGTTTCTTTTTACTATTACTGTATTTGCCCTTCTAACTGTGTTCACTTACCTAAATAATAAGGATCCGTAACGAATTGAATATTTTTTTTGTATTCCGTACCAATACTGCATCTTATGCTTCGTAAGGACATCCAACGAAAAACTATAATAAAAAAATAAAAATGTATATTATACTAGTGACCCTCCCGGCTTCGTAGGTACCTACTATACTGATACAAGGACCTTTGGCTCTTAGTTTATTATTTACCACATTTTTTTCAGACTCTTCCTGCCACAAACAATAATTCTTACGTCGGTTTTAAAAAACATGACCTGACTAAATTCGAGTGCTTCATCTATATGACATAATCCTTAGAATTGTTTACAAACATACTTGGTCGGGTTATGTTATTACTGCACAAGGACGGCAACGTAATGAAATAGCACACGTGTTTAATATCTTCGATTATAAGCCTAATAGCGGTTCAACCTACGTTACGAGGAACAACTTTATTTATTCTAATAATCAACCTCAAAATATACAAATTGAAAAGCCTTATTCTAACCTCTGATTGTTCAAGTCATTTAAATCCTTTCTCGAAAGTCTGTTAACTCTGCGAAAGAGTTGTTACGGGACAATTAACGTGTTTATCCGTAAAACAATTATAACGTTACAGTCTCTTCTATAATCGGATTGTGAAACGTCGCTTGATGTCCGCGTGGCTTGCCCGTGGTGTGGATCGACTGTTAGCGATTTATTCTGTGACAACTCTAATATACTTGACATTGTACATATCTCTTCTTATTTATAACCAAAGATTGATCAAAATTATATGGGCTAATTGAGGTTTGAGCGTAGTTACCCACTGCCTGAACGGCAATACTCATGGCTTGGGACAATGCCGTTAAAGCTGTATTCTATAACTTTTTATTTGAAATGATTGAAACGACATAACAATGTACTAACGGCGTCGGGCTTCTAACGCTCTCGTTAGTAATTCCGTACTTACCTCCCTTGATGCACAAATGTACTATTTTTCATCTCTGCTGATTGGGAAGTTAAATTTTCGTACGTAGTTAGGCGGGTCGAAAATAGCTTTTCCGTCCCTAGAGTCGAAAGTATTTTTCATAGAAACTTAATCCTATCCTCAAAGTCGAATTGAAAAGTAGAGTGTCCAAGTAGGATGAAAGTGGCCTATGTAGTATTGACATATTGTAAATACGTAGAGCTTATTATCATACCTCTGGAATGGAAAATCTTGAAAAGGCACAAGTAATTATGGTCAATGTAAGAGTGCTCGTCGCTGACATAATACATAAAGGAGTACGATCTTATATAAATACTTTTGAAGATGTTAATTGTGGATTTCTGAATGTTATCTTTTGACCTGTCAAACATTGACACGCTTGCCTCAAATATCATTGCAAGCTTTTAACAAATTTACTAGACTACCTTTATGTTGGAGTTAATACTCGCATTATTTAATTAAACCTC
Organism: Thaumatotibia leucotreta; assembly: GCA_025490895.1. NCBI lineage: Eukaryota > Metazoa > Arthropoda > Insecta > Lepidoptera > Tortricidae > Thaumatotibia > Thaumatotibia leucotreta. The sequence continues at coordinate 44,676 of JALPQI010001417.1, read as the reverse complement.
ACTAAATTATTTTGCCCTTATTCATAACGTCGTTCAATTTATAACTTCAATTTAAAATCAGCTAATTATTCGTTCATCCTTATCTGTCGATTTAATTACATAAAAGAGGACAAAACATACACTAGCTAATATAATAATTACGTACGTCTTGTAAGTATTTGTAAAAAAAGAGGTTATAATATTATACCGCCCTGTATAACCTCTGAACACGCGTGTTCAATAAATCCGAATAAACAACAAAAAATACCGAATAAAACAATTTGACAAAAAGTTACTACAGCTATTATTATGTTTTATCAATGGCACACGTATATACGTGTGCCATTGATAAAACATAATAATATAATATTTGTTGTGAATATAGTATATACTATATTCACAACAAATATTTTGAAGTAACTCCAACTATAACTTTTTTACCAGCTCAAACGCGTTTCAAGCGGATCTTACGCGGCACGCACCATTTTCTTCGCATTTGGCCCCAAATATCCCAAGGCCCCAAATAACCTATTTGAAATTATCTAGGTTCATGATTTTATAAAAATGTAGTCTTTAAAGCATGTAACTTTGAAAATAATCTAATACGCCTAAACCTGGGCAACTGGGTGGTCATTCATGTTTCGGCTAAAAAACTGCCAAATTAATTAGTCTAAAACCATTTGCCGTATGTGCTGGAGCTGCGCCGTATTGGAACACATTCCCAAGCAACGTTTAAGCTTAGAGGCATTTTTTTCTGCAATTTGTAGAAAAAAACATTTAATCGCTTTTATCTAAAAGTACTGAAGGCAGTTTAACTAGCTTAAGTTGCGTTCAAACCAAAAGAGCATTCGCTGTTCTATCCCCGTTCTACGAAATCAACCAAGCACGTTTTGTGTAACGATCGAATTTCGTAGAGTGGGGGGATAGAACAGCGAGTGCTCTTTTGATCTGAACGCACCTTTACATACTGCATCCCACACGATGGCTGATGGTGGGCTCTGGAACCTAAGACCATTTCTCTGGTAGCTCGGAATGTGTTCTTTACTCGGTGCCCAGAATCGAAAATTTTGAACACGATGAGTCTGTTCTACCCCATACATCTAGTAATGAAAATTAACTCGTCACCTGCGTGCCGAGCAAGTATTTTGTTGCCGCTTAACAACCTTTTTTTTCTTAGACACTACGGGGACTATACGTGAGTGAGTTTAGTAAAACGTCCCACTTTATCGTTTACCATAAAGCCGCTTTGTCGGTATATTCATATGAAGATACAAGGAAATTTCGTCTTTATGGTAAGCGACAATGTGAGACGTTTTACTAAAAACTAACACACATCCATTGTGGTTGTATTTTATTAAGATAATTTTACTCTTTACTTTAAATTAGTATTTGATAACCTGTGAATCCTGTAATTTTAGAACTGAGGTAAAATATGCGTATTCGAACTTATTGGACACGGGGTAGTTTATTAAAGTTTGAATAAATTGATAATATTTATCTTAACATTTTAAATTAAAAGAGTTTACTTATTTTGAATATAACGTGTCATGAAAGTAGTAAATATAAAGTGACGAGCGAATTTAAATTAAATCGTCAGTTAAAATGGGACTCTAACCGCCATTAAAAACCGCTGAGGCGACCGCTGCAAATAGGACCACATTAAAGAGGTTCGTTGCATTAATAATGAATTTTTGCCGAGTCCGCTTCGCTAAGGACAAGTTAAATTAGATCGGGGTCCTTGAGAATGGGAACTTTGATGTTTATTGTGTGTCGCCTAGAATCTTCCGAGATCGGTAATAAATGCTGAGTTGCATTGCTTTTAGTGTGCTAGTTTATATAGCTACACAGTTATTACAATTTAGTGACAATTTCTTTAGTAAAATAGTTAAATAAAAAAATATCATGGGACATCTTACAGAGATCGACCTAGTCTCACGGTAAGCTCAATCAAGGTTTGCAAAATGGGTACCAGGTGACGATAACATAGACAGCCATGACCAAGGAACCAATATGGGATAAATAATTACACAAATAATGCCCTCCACGGGATTCAAACCCGGAAGTTCCAGCTTCGTAGACAGGGTAAGTACCAACTAGGCTACGGACGCTGACAAAGGTACTTAAGTTTAAAATAAGTTCAAAGTTTTTCATAAAATATATATATCTCATTATTCATTTTTCTTCATGGGTAGGCATTTTATAATATGATTATAAAAATAATTATATTTTATTATTATAAGAAATACCGTAATGTTTTTTTACAAACCTCTGATACTTATATTTGTGTTACCTACAAAATACCTATGAACAATTATTATAAGGTACGAGTACGTATTGCTAATGCATGAATGTCGTTAAGCTGACTTAATATCAAGATTGCACCTTATTTTATATCTTTATATTGAAAGTGACCAATGGAAGTTATCTAATTGGGCATTAAAGAGTCCAACATTAGCATGTTTACCCTATACTTATTGAACAACCACATAGTTACCTTTCTCCACAAATCTCAATAAAAGTGTGGATGCCTCAATTTTAAAACTTTAGTGGTCGTTTCCTCGCAAAAAATCGGACAAAAGGCATAAAATTGAGCCTACACCTGATTGGTAGAAAAGCTCTAAAAGAGAGAGACAGTGGTCCATCTGTGAGATATCTGCTACATTCCTAAAGTATGCAACACCACTGTCATGAAATCTAGGAGAATTTATTTCTTCATACAGAAAAAGTATTAAACCATGATCAGTAAACTCTCCATCAGTTGCATTCTCCTGCAGCTTTATTGCGCCCATAACTCAGCAAATCACGTAGCCCGCCATACTTAACGACAGTTTGTATTCAGATTCAATATGGTGGTATCGATTAACGATACAAAACGCACTTTGTGCACACCAAGCCTGTCACGGTGTCATTATTGCAAAACCGAGTTTCAGTCAAAATACGCGCGACAACCCTAACTGATTCCAAATATTAATTCCAACTGTATTACTACGTGATAAAGTCGAGAGTCGCTTGGCTCTAGGAACAGTTATGTCGTTTCATTAGGGCTGTGCTCGCCAGTCAATAAAGGAGGCTTAGTGGCATCGATAACTTTGCGTTTTGCTATATTTATGCGTTCCGCTTGGCCCGGGAACACCTGTTTGTGTGCATGCCTGCCAGCGATCGCGTTGTCATGTCGAATGCTGTTCGGAGCCAAATGACGTTGCCAATCCAGAAAAGTTGACTTTAGTATTTTTATGTAAAGTGGTAACTTTCGTATTTCTACTTTTATAAATATAATGAAAATGGAATATAACTACTATGAATGTAATTTGGATTAAAATCATAAATGCGAAACACGTTACCGGGGCAATTTCAAAAGATCCTAAACACTCACATGCTTTGATTCTATTGCTATGTAAAATAAGGATGACAGCATGTAGCTAGCTATAGATACATAAAGTGGCAAGTAGCTGAGTAATCCTGACAATAATACAACTATATATCTACGGCGTAACCGAGTTAATGAAAAATATCACAACAAAGCTTCTACGGGAATAGATTTATTTGTATCATTTCTTGAAAATCCAAATATAAAGTATCGATAGTCGGTCACGTCTTGTGACAGCACTAGTGACGGTTAGTCCAGCCGAGCCCATTGCGACTTGGCACCTCTGACGGGTCACCGTAACGAGGTGCTTTGACACATTTCAGCCATTTTGCACTGCGGGTTATTGACATTTTATTTCTCAGCTAGATTTGTTAAACTAATGGGGGTAGAACTGGCCAAGAACTTGTCGAGTCATTCTCAATGTAGGGTTTCGATTATGTTTAAAAGAATTTACTTTTGAATAATTATATAAGCCAATAACCATGTCTTTTTTCAAAATTATTGGACCCACGAATCAAAAATCTGACGAGGAGGGGGGATTTGTTTTTGAATTCTGAAATATTTACTCACAAACTAATAATTATTCTGACCCTTTATCACTACCTAACTTATTCAACTATATTTTATTATACCACTTTGTCGGCGTGGCTAACATGACATGTATACCTATACCAAATTGTAAATTTCTAGTACTAACAGTCATTGAGCTAAGTACGAGTAAGTATGGAGAAACCTAGTCTGCCGTCCAATGGTAAAACGCTGCAACTCGAGTTACAGCGTTTTAAGTGTTTTTGGATCAAATGATTTCTTTCAAAATTTTCTATCATACCTTGTTTTCAAAATTTTGATATCTCTTTTAATTAAGGCTGTATAAAACTGTCAAAACGCGGTAACTACGGCCTTAACACGCCAAAACATTGCAACTGCAGTCATGACAGTCTTACGTTCCAGCAGAACGCTGCAAGTATCACTTGCATCGTTTTGATATCGCTTTAGTAATTATATTTAAAGCACGTAACGCGCCAAAACGTTGCAAGTAAATGACAAAAGGGATAGTGATATTGATTATCTTTACAGAGAGTGAGATAAAATGCTTTCAGAGCAGTTTACCAACGTCATTTTCATTTTGTTTAAAAATTAAGTTGTTGAATTTCGTAGAGGTTCAAATACCATACATGTCAAAAACAACTACGCTGCAAAAGAGTTGGTCCCGATAAATGCATTTAAAAAGCGCTGACTGTCATCCTAAACATGAACATCCAAAATGGGTTCAACAATGATTTGATCGACAGTTTGCCAAAACAAAGCTGCAGTAGAAGAATATGGTAAATAAAAATTTTACCGACGGTAAAAAGTTAACCGACGGTATTTTTTTGAAAATTTGGGCATAAATAATAAGTCTAAAGATTCAGATAAGCTTAATGATAACTTGTTCATAGTTTAATTTAAAAAAATGTTAATTTCTAATTGATAAGTATCTATAAGGTTTATAGTGGATTTTTATTTGTTAAGGGGCGAGACATTCTTTACGCATACCGCCTCAAGTGTCTCCTAGAGGGGACCCCGTTGGGAATTTCCATGTGGGATTCCCGTTTGGCTAATGAAGCCTACGGTATACTCACTAAAAAACCAGCCCATATGCCACCTCGTCGCCTTTTTGGTGGGGTTACGAGAACGCTCTCACTTACATTCGCAACCCCGCCGGCTGCAGCTGCTTGCCAGCAGCTCTTTTGCGGGTATCCGAAGACCCTCCGCGCTCCTCGGTCTCCATGATGCATTGTGGCGGACACTCCCGAGACCGCCACAAGGAGACTGTAGGTGCCGGAAAATTTATGTGGTTATGCTGCCGACCACACTTCGGCTGCAGAGGTTAGGGCGAGCGGCAACGATAACACCGACACTCCTCTTCCTCTGCAGCCCCACCGACGCCGTTACGGCTTAACGGCCCACCAAGGTCGAAGGGGGTAGGGAGAGTGGCGCTCCGTAACACCATCACGCCTCTCCCCCCACGATCCCGCTTCGGCCGCAGAGGATAGGGAGAGTGGCAACGACAACACCGACACTCCTCTTTCTCTGTGGTTTACCTCCACGCGTCCTAAGCGGGCTCGGTGAGCCCACTTGGAGCGTCCTCCTCGGGCCAGTCGGCTACCCAAAACTGGTCGGCCCTGGGCGCCTCTTCGCTACAGCGTGGGTGACCAGTCCACGGTTACTGAGCCCCTCCACCACGACTAGGTGGGCACCTCACGGGGGGATAGTGGAGTAACCTTTTTTTTTTTTTTTTGTTTAGGGGGGGAGAAATGCTTTACGCATACCGCCCGGGTGCGGGAGGGGACCCGAGCGGTTATGTGGGACTCCCGTGGCTAATGAGGCCTACGGTATACCCACTAAAAAACCCCCCCATATGCCACCTAGTCGCCTTTTTGGCGGGGTTACGAGAACGCTCTCGCTTACATTCGCAACCCCGCCGGCGGCAGCTGCTTGCCGGCAGCTCCTACGCGGGTGTCCGAAGACCCTCCACGCTAGGCGCGCCAGATGGTTGGGCGCGCCTTCCTCCTCGGTCTCCATGAGGCATTGTGGTGGACCCTCCCGAGACCGCCACAAGGAGACCGTAGGTGCCGGAAGATTTCCCGGCACCTGGCGGCATATCAGGTCTGTGGTTATGCCGCCGACCACACTTCGGCTGCAGAGGATAGGGCGAGCGGCAACGACAACACCGACACTCCTCTTCCTCTGCAGCCCCACCGACGCCGTAACGGCGGAACGGCCCCGCCAAGGTCGCAGGGGGTAGGGAGAGTGGCGCTCCGTAATACCATCACGCCTCTCCCCCTGCGATCCCACCTCGGCCACAGAGGATAGGGAGAGCGGCAACGACAACACCGACACTCCTCTTCCTCTGCGGTCCACCACCACGCGTCCTAAGCGGGCTCGGTGAGCCCACTTGGAGCGTCCTCCTCGGGCCAGCCGGCGGCCCAAAACTGGCCGGCCCTGGGTGCCTCTTCGCTTCACCGTGGGTGACCAGTTCACGGTTACTGAGCCCCTCCACCACGACCAGGTGGGCACCCCACGGGGGGTAGTGGAGTAACCTAACCTAACCAATACTAACACTACTAACAGGTAATAAAAAATATTCATTTAATTTAAGCGTTAAAGTTGTATTCTAAGTAGCATAAAACCAATGTAAATTCTCTGATTCATTAGATGTAACATTTCAATTTATAACATCAAACTATACTCAAGAGCAATAAGCAATAAAACAGGTCACTTTCAATGGACATGTCCATACAATCTGACCTGTTTTTATTGCTGAGTGTATTTGTTTAATTTTTACCCAAATGGCATAATTTTTTAGTTTATAATTGCATTTATAATGAAATAAAACTATGAAAACGGATAAACTCGCGTATATTAACTAATTTTAACTTCATTCCGACGTTTCGAACACTTTACAGGGTTCGTGGTCTGCGGATGACTGACAATGGAGGAAATTTGTTAGTTCAGTACAAAACTACCCACCAAAGAAAAATTACTAAACCACAGACAATACATTTTAAGGGTGGTACATACTAAATTTGCAAATTAAGCTAGTTATACATTACAAATATTTTCAGAATGAAGACAAGAGACAAAATAAATAATCTATTTCATATGTTGGGTAGACAAAGAGGAATATCACTATGTCTGTGGTTTAGTAATTTTTCTTTGGTGGGTAGTTTTGTACTTATCTTTCTTATTTTGATGGAGGTAGATCTATCAAATTTCCTCCATTGTCAGTCATCCGCAGACCACGAACCCTGTAAAGTGTTCGAAACGTCGGAATGAAGTTAAAATTAGTTAATATACGCGAGTTTATCCGTTTTCATAGTTTTATTTCATGAGTAATCCTCGCGGTAACCGAAGAAAATATTATGCATTTATAATGTTTTGCTCTTGTAATCAATCAGTTTTTGACATAAAATCCTAGTAGCCATAACATTACAACTGGAAAACTGATGTGGCAGAACAATGTAACTAGAGATTTACAGCGTTCTACCATTAGGTGGGATAAAACGTTATTGTAGAATGCTTGAGGCAAAACATTTTTCGGCTAATATTTAATGAAATACATAAAAATAAGAAAATAATATTTGTCGGCTATATCAATTAGACCATTACATATCTACTGTGTAAAAATGATTTTTGTAGCATTATATTTAATAGGTGTTTTAAAGGCCGAAGTGTTAAAACCATTAAATGAGTTTTTCTCAAAACTACATTTTAGCACTTACAGCGTTCTACCATTGGACGGCAGTAGTGTAGATACCACAGGACCCTGAACAGAAATCAGATTGTCTACTAATGTATTATGTAATTTGTAGTTATACTAAATATAATATTTCACACGGGTTACTCTAATTTTTAAGTCGATATGTTGAATATGATTTTAGTATGAATAAATAAGTTTCACGGAAGTTTTGTGTTTAAATTTGTAGTTCTTCAGATATGAATAGGAACTCGGCACTATGCCACCAAATCCCTTCGTCTTTAGTTGATTGTTAATTTGTTATCAAAATATGATGAAAGCAGAGCGATCACTAATTTTGTTATCATAGCATAGTAACAGCAGGGTCGCGTTTTATAAAGATACATTTTACAATTTCGTTGTTTGCCACTCTAACACACGCACAACGCACATATTGGCTAGAAAGAGAGGGAAACAGCAAAATTGAATATTGTAACTTTATAAAATGTGACCCAGGAATCCTGCTGGATGGCAAGAAACTGATATAAATTTTTGGTTGCAGGTGAGTGAATACGAGTGATTGTGCAAGCGGGACAACCGATGGGTGATCTACTACGCTAAAAACATGCATTATACTCAAGGTACGTATTTAACAGTAAACTAACTGACAATATTCAGTGTTATACTTATATATATGCAGCAGAAAAATATGCCAATTAACTTGTCACCAAATGCAATTCAAAAGTGGCTACACAAAACTGCACGAAATAATAAATACTTATTAACTTGCTGTCAAACAAAAACAGAAACTGTATAATGATCACGGATATTGACATCGACATCAAATGTATACCTACCTATAGACACTACATAAAACGAGTGATGTAAACAACGTGCCTAGCACGGTGCGTCGCAGGCAGACGAATTGGTTGATTTCACTCCATCATCGGTACATTGTCACAATTAGAGGGCGATGTTAGGCCTGTCTTACATTGGCTGATATGCGGATAATTCGAATACATACTTCATTTAGTTCAGCGTACACAATATTCATATTTGGGAGTATGTTATCATCGTCATCATCATATCAGCCGAAGGGCGTCCACTGCTGGACGTAGAACTACCTGCCCCAATGATTGGCGCAACCTGCATCCAGCGGACTCCTGCCACCTTCCTCAAGTCATCAGCCCACCTTGTAGGTCCACGCCTTCCGCTACGTAGTTGCCACTCCAGAACCTTTCCGCCCCAGCGGCCGTCAACATCAACAGTTTAGCGATTTGGAGAGCTACATCGATTTCCTTGGTTCTCCATAAGATGGCGGACCGCAGAGAGACTTCTAGCATATTTTAACGACGAAAGGGGGCTTAATCGAGTAAACTTACGTTAAATAATATATTATCTTGACGTTTTGGGTATGACTCCCGTGGTCACTGGTAGACTGGCGAAAAAATGTATCAACACATTTTACTGACGCGGATTTTGAGAATTACCCGCACTTAGTCTTGATTATTCACTTCCATGCTAGGATTATCTCTAGGCCTACACACAACACTTTCAACATTCGATGACTTGAAAATTAATATTTCACCACGTTTACATTACTAAAATACTGGATTCCACGCGTACATGATTTCTTGCCTCTCATATTGATTGAAATCCCTTTCGAAAGACGTTCTATTGAGAAGACTTTTGGATTATGGAGCTCAATCTAGTGGTTTGGTCCGGATTCCGACAAATGCTCGATCACAGCCAGACTTATTCGTTTGACGATTTGACAGCCTCGATGTGTTCGTTGACCCTTTTTCGTTATGGTAACCCTAGTAACTACCACAACTGCAATCGATTTTATAAAAGCCCGGTATATGATAACTGATAAGGTAAACCTTTGGTAACGGCATAAAATATTAGTGATAATCGTGAAAGTTTAAATCAGTAGAACTTTAGCATAGCCCTCTCCATTTGGATGACTTAGAATTTTTATGAGGCCATTGTAAGCGACCACGTTTCTGTACCATACATAATAACAACACTGGCAACACGCACTGATCACTGATCAATTTTCTTCTTCAGGTACTGCGGAATATTGGTCGGGAATATTTTACTCAATGAATTTCGTTTGTCAGCCGACAACGTGATCCTGTATCCCTTTATATTAACTCAAGTTTATATGATTTACTTACACAATATCAAAAGATACATTTGACTTTATTAAGCAGCTCAAATATAGCTGTCGCTATGCTGTCAATACTCGACAGTCACAAACTATCAATGCAAGTTGCAATGAGAATATTTAAGGGGGTGTCTGGGAGGTAGGGGTAGTAATCAGGTGATACCCTCCGAAGGGTAAGCGAACGGAAGCAAGCCCTTTTGTTCACCTAGGGTACAGGCTTCGATACTAAGTGTTAGTTTATAAGTTGTATCAATCTATTTTGTGTGTACCGCATCATTCTATTTTGTGACTACGCGTACAATTTAATTACGTACAATTTTCACTTTACATATTATAATAATGCGCTATTGCATATTACTTTATATTAAGTTTATATTTCCAAAAAAATTACACAAACATGGCATTCAGGTGAGTTTCATAGAAAATATTAGATTACCTAGCTATTTAGCATTGATCGTGCTAAGAAATATAGTAGGTATTATATGAGTAAAAATATTAAAGAAAGTCGCATCGAACCAGAAGATGAAATAACTGACCGTGGAGCGACTAAAAAACTATATCAAGTTATTCAAGCTATACCGACAAGAGCCCAGCTCTTAATAGAATTATGATAGCAATATTTTGGTAACATTCAAACATTTAGTACGAGTGAGTATAGCATTTGAGCGGTTTATACATTTATTTGTATTTGATTAACCGTTTTCGCTTTAATGTTTATATGAAAAATCATTCATCTTACCCTAATACTTAGGGCGAACCTCGCACAACGCATCAGTATTGCGATACAGCGAGGAAATGCCGCCAGCATTCTCAGTACAATGCCACAAGGGCCAATCATAGATACAGGTTAGGCTAGTTAGATTTATTTGAAGGGTCGACGGAAAAAACATGTCCAGTGCTTAAAAAAATCATGGCAAATTCACACCTTATCCTGTTAAAAATAAAGTGGTTTTTCCTTCTGTAATTTGAATTGACTAGACTTTTTCTTTCCGTGGAACTTTCATTTCATAAATTATAAATAAAACTGTACAGTCTTATATTATTTATTATATTTTTATGCAATAAAAATTAACCCTAATACTACTCGTAACATAATATGATTAAAGCTATGAAGCCCGAAACCAGACACTCGGAGAGGAAAAAATCATTCCCAATTCGTATTGCGTGGTCAAATTAATTAATTTATAATTGAGCAGAAAATGGCCGCATTTATATGTTTTCATGTTCATCGTGTCGTTAGAAATATCATCGAGTCATAAAATCATTGTTAATTATTACTCAATTCCTTTTCAGGACGGAAGTACGTTATATTGTTTTGTCTACTCCCGTACTTTTATTTGTCATTTACATGGTCGTGGTCACACCTGTAAGCCTAGGGGCTTACAGATGTCAAGATAAGTCTATATTGTCTATTCCCTATAAACGCATTCGGGTTTACACGCAATGCGTTTTTTGCATTTTAAGACACCTTGTGTATACAAGACTTAATGAAATACTTGGCTGCCAAACTACTTAAAAAAAAATCTGATGAACAGTAAACCATAGTGGAGCTTTCTTTTTTAATTTTGACGTCTCCCGCCCGACCTTGATGATTTAATAAAATTGTGTTTGACTAAGAATATATTTTCTCAAATTTACAATTTTATTTAAATGTGTGGTTGTAGAAATAGTATTGTATGCAATATTGTTTAACTGAGTCAAAAAATGCTCGTGGCGTCTTTACCCACGCCACTCACCTTTTTTAACTTCTCTTAAACAAGAGTTGCATAAAATACTATAATAAAACGTACTTCATTTGTCCTGATCAGAATTATATCCATGAATATTATATTGTTGGACTGCTGGTATTTCCTAAATACGTACTCATACAGCCACGCGTCCAGTAAATACCCGAGCGCCCCGAAAATCATGTTACAAATAGGCTATTACCTTGCCGAGTCCTGTTACCGGAGTATCACCCTATATGAAAGTTTAATTTTAATCTTTGTACACCATTTTCCTAATTGCTGTACAGTTTGTCACTTCCCCCTACTACGGCAATCAAGGTACGATTTGCACCTAATAAATTTCACCTCAAAGCAATTTGAACTTTTAGTCCACGCCGTACGGTCTCGGTTTAGATATGACTAGATTTACTTTCCTCGGACTATTGGGTGTGCCAACGAATTTGAAAATGGTATTGAATTTTAGGCGTTTTGTGTTTGCAATAAGACATATGTGTTATTTTTACAAATGTGAAAAATATGATTGTAGAAATACAGTTCTGGGCTATAATTTTCAAGCTAATATTTTCCAATTTTTGTCTTTTTGTAAAATTATTCCAGTTAGTTTCTTGTCATGTTAACTTTTTTTAAAACAAGGGAGCACCTATTAGGTGAATTGTATAATTTAAAATATAAAACTACAACATTATGTTCTTATGTAAGTGTAGAACTCGACCTATTCAAGTTGCCTACTCGTAGGCAGTAGTAGCACTTTCGTGTAATATATGATGTATATTGTATAAAATAGAAACATAAACTCAGGTAGGTATATTTTAAGATTATCGACCTGCTAAAATTTAAACTTTGCTATTGCAAAGTTTGACGCAAAGGACTGAAATAGTATGAACACAATGCATAGGTAAATCACGTCATTGCGTTCACGCTGCGTCAAAAAGCTTAGTGTAAAAATCCGCAAGGAACTGCTATCCGTGTACTGATGTATAGATAAGTCACGGTCTCACAGCAGACCACTCGAGACGCGACTGAGAGCGCACCCAAACAAGCCTCAGTAATTCACAAACCACGGTGTACCAGGATACATGCTTACCAATATAACGTAGCCCTCTGCGGACCTACCGCAAACTCTGAAATCCGTAAATTTCGAGAATTTGTCTCTGTGTCTTTAATTATGCCTTCGGGAGTGACAGAGACAAATCCTTTAAATTGTCGAATTTAGAGGTTACGGCAATCGAGTCCACGAGAATACATGAGTGTAAATGTTTGTGGTTCAGGTCTGGCATCCAGTTGGTTCCGATTTTTAAACCTTTATTCGACAACGTTCAAATTACTGGACATAGCGTTTATCCAATTATTTGTATATTTTCGAACTAGAATTATTAGGACTATTCAGTGCTAAGGAGGCTTGACACACGACTACCTCTATTTCTGTTGAATATAGACAAAAATTTTGAAGGCGGACACGTTTCACAACATACCCGTGTATTTAATACCAAAGTTCAATCAATAATGGTAGTAACGCTGGTATGAATAGGTATAAATATATATACAATTTTAAACCTTATGCTCCAGACATAAGTAAGAAAGTATATACATATTTACCTATGCCCTTGCTTGACTGTATGTTTTACCGAATTAGATTTGGTAGGAACAGTGTAACTCATCTTTTGAATATGGTACGACGGTACAAGATATTAAATTACAAAATTAATATCTTCAGACAAACTTGCATAATAAATCACTTCAAAGTTTAACTCTAGAGTCAATTTTACGGCTTGATAGGGTAAGACTCCCTTGAACAATCAAGGGAGTGATTACCACACCCATTATCTATTTGTCAATTTTTTTCTGTAGGCTTGAATGTGTAGACCTGTAATTATCTGTACAGGATTTCGATACTCCGCAGTTCTCGATGGACAGCCCTTAATACGTTTTTTATTCATACAGTGGACTCTCGTTATTTCAAACCTGCGATAATTCGAACTTCTCTATAATTCGAAGTTATCACGAGTTCCCTAGAAGATCTCTTGCTATTTCGAAAAAATTCAATACATTTTTAAACACTTGGTAATTCGAACAAAAAAGTAATAGCTACACAACAAAACCACGCGTTAATTCGAACTCGTGGGCGTCAAACATTCGCTAATTCAAAGTTATGAGATTAAAGAGGCAAGTATCCTACATTTTAGAAAAGTTGCACAAGCATTTGTTGTTAATTACATATTTGTTTGCCACTCAGTTAAGTTATTTTTCCGTTGGTTATGTGTACAGATTAAAAGTTTACGTTAGTTAGAGTCCTAGAAAGTATATGTAGATGCTTGACGATTGCTGAAAAGAAGGACTTAATCGAAAAGTAATAATTAATTAACATTATGTTTGTACATGTATGTGCTTCTAATCTTTTGATATTGTTAAAAAATGCATTTAATAAAAAAATAACAGTTGATTATTACTTAACACCTCGTACTTTAATTTTTTTTTTCCCGAATATTTCCGATCATTTGATATTTCAAACTCTCGATAAATCGTAATATTTGGATAGGTCCTTCGAGTTTCGAATTAACGAGAGGCGACTGTACTTAGTTGCTCTCTATTTCAAAAACAATGCAATCTGTTCGTAAAGAAAAATCGTGTTTGATATATCGTCGAGGATAGTGCAATAACGCGTATCTAACACATGTCAATAAGATTTTTATTTCGAACATACTTCTATAGAATCTAATCTTTATCTGCATTTGTTAGTTACGCGGTATAGCACTACCACTATCCACGACGATATGTCGTGCCTTGCTGCCAGATGCCATTTCTTTACTCACAGACTCAAACTTCAACTACATGTACGTCATGCACGTGATACTGGGGCTTGACTTGCGTTTGAAAAAAAAGTCTTACAAATAGCTCGGAGTTCCAGTTATACTTGTTACAGGCAACCTGCTGCCAACCACTGCTGGAAAATTATTTTACGAATATGGCAGTGCGTACCTGTGCGAAATCGCAGTCATTAGTATTATTCAAGTGTAGTTTAAAACTAACTTAACGTTAATTATGGTGCTTAAGTTTGATTTACAAACGCGGTTGAGTTAAATTGGCGGAATGTACGAGTTGGTAAGTACTTGTATGCCTAAGTTATAAAGTATTTTTAGCTGTAGGTATTGTATTATTAGTGAGGTAAAATAGGGTAAGACGTAATGGGTTTTTATGAAACAAAACGCAAGAAGTTGTGTTTACCTTGTGACCTTACAGAAACCCGTCAAAAAAGAGATTAATTTGTGGATTTCATACCTAATGGTTTAATTGAGTAAACGATCATACTGAAATTTTTACGTTGTGTAAATTATTAGCCTGCAAATGTGTAAAAATCTTATTAATGCTCTTATTGAAAACATTACTAAGTATGTATATAACTTAAGCCTACGCCAGACCAATTCGGATGAGATAAAAGCATTGAATCCAAATCAGAAGTCGGCGCACGAGCCTTGGAGAGCGGCCAACGCCATCTCTTATCTCAAATTGAAACTTCTTGTAAAATGGGACTATTAGATATCGAAGATACGCCTACTGGAAGGTGGCTCTTTAGTAATAACGTAGATATTTATACAACCATCATCATCATCATCATATCAGCTGAAACACTTCCACTTCTGAACATAGGCCTCCTTCAAAGATTGCTACAATTACCGGTCCTGTGCCACCCTTGACTGTGACTCCTGCGACCTTCACCAAGTCATCAGTTATACAACCAAAACGCAATAAATTATTGCTCAAAATGTCCTTACAACAGAAACAAGCCGTAATTAGTTTAAAAGGGCATTTTCACTTCTAGAGACACCCAATTAGCTTAACTCTCACAAAAAAAGTTAAATTCGATGTCAGCTTTGTAACGACAATTAATAAATAAATAAATAAATAATAAATATCTTGGGACATCTTACACAAATCAACCTAGTCCCACGGTAAGCTCAATAAAGGCTTGTGTTGTGGGTACCAGACGACGATATATATAATAGATAGATACGTATAGATACTTAGATACATACACAGCCATGACCAAGGAACAAACATTTTGTTATAAATAAATACACTAAGAATGCCCTCGCCGGGATTCGAACCCGGAACCTCCAGCTTCGTAGGCAGGGTCACAACCAACTAGGCTACGGAGGCTGACACAACAATTAAAGCATTAATGCTTAATTGTTAATTAATTGTAATATTAACAAAAATATTTTTTTTATCATTTAATCCAGAAAGAATACGCGTACACTACACATAGTGACACTTCAATCCCTTAGTCGACTCTTACGATACCCACAGGAGGAGTTGGGGTGGTGACAAATGTATTCTTACTGCCGTCACCACACGGCAAACAACACGACGGAACTTAATACACAATGTACTATTGTACAACACAGATAAAGCAGGGAGGCTAACTTGATTTTTTAATATGCGATTCCGTTTAGGTTTAGCCTGTTTGTCAGTTTGTTAAGGTGCATGCAGACCAAACGAGCATTCGCTATACTAACCCCCTACTCTACGAAATTCAATCGCTAAACAGAATAACGAATGCTCGTTTGGTTTGAATGCACCTTTACAGTTATTCTGTAGAACTGAGACATCGCGAAAGTTTTCTTTTAGTAGATCATAGTAGCCCCCAAGGGAGCTGTGTTTTGCTTAGAGAAACCTTTAGATATTAGGTAGAAATTTATCAAATAACTATAAATTACTGCGATCAGATCTGTCATTAAAACGGAAAGTTATTCATTTTAGAATTATATTGTTACAAAAATATTACAAAATTAACTGAGCTTTTAACTACTACTTCATGTAGGCATTCACAATGTGATTTAACTGGATAAAAGGCTAAAATTTAATTTGATTTGATTATTAATCATAAAATAAATTACAAAAGCTTGAAATGATTGGATTGGCATGAAATTATTAGGTAGTTTAATATTTTACCACTGTTACTTTACGGCTTCAATATTGAATGTTTTAGTAAGACGTCTTTATTATTAATAATTAAAGTATAAACAAGCTTTGCATTAGCACCGGATTGTCCTTAAAATGAATGCTCTCAGATTTACAGAAAACTGCCTGCTTTCAATACGGGTACCCGTCTGGCGCTGAGTAACTCAGCCTGTGGAGCGTTTAGATTACTCGCACGTAGCAATTTAATCTTTCAGCAGTTAATTTTTATTAATACTCGCAAAGTAAAAATCGTCAAAAAGTATTAATGCATTAAGTACTTAAAAATGATTCATTTAGATTGACATTACAAAATTTCAACCGCGTCGTGGTTTTTAAATACCTACCAGTTGCCAGTATATATATAGTAAATTTCGATGCAAGTGCAAAAAATTTTTTTTTCGACGAGGCTGATAGTTGGAGCCCGGGTGAAACGAGAGTGACAATCACCCGAGTTAAAAAGAGGTTTTTACACGAGTATCGAACGATTTTTTTCATAACAAGTGCCATAAAAAAAGAAATTAACGCACGCGAAGCGTGCGCAAAGCTTACTTTTCCGCACTAGTTATGAAAATAGTTGTTACGATGTTTCATCGAAAGAACGCATTCGATGGTTCATTTTTTTAGTTTTTGCAGTACAACCAAGACTATTTTAAGTCTCGTACTTAGTACAATGTTATTGTTCCTAAGTTAGTATCGCCATCAGATATATTGGAGCGGCCACGGTGCTCAAAAATGCACTCTAACGACATGACAATAAAGGCCTGCTCAGATATTTGTGTGCCGTTCCGTTATTTTTATAATTGCAACTGTACCTAAGTTGGGTGTTATCTCGTTGCAAAGTTATTAATCGTTCGTAAAATTCCCCATTAAACACATTTACTGTGTGATGCCATAGGAGGACTGGATAGGTAATCCCGACATAAAAAATAAAAATAGATTTATATTTTTTCCACAATATCGTAACAGATGTGCTTACCATAGAAAAAATCAACTGCGAAAGACTCTGATTGTCACGGGATTCGAACCCGCTTCCTCTGGATTGCCGGTCCAACGTGCTTCCAATTACACTAGACGATCTTCCGTCGATTAATGTTTCGAAGGTACTACAACCATAAGCCACTCAAAGACGTGTGTCTACCACAATCGTCTGCAAACTCGACAACTCGCTGTTGCGTTGAATTTGCTATAGAGGGCGCCGTAATCAATTCATGATTAGAAAACATCATTTTTGTTTTATTTATATTTTTGTCAAGTTATTATTGTGCTTATACATACAATGTGAGTTTTGAAATCATGCGAATAGTAACTATCTTCCAATAAGCTTTCTTCACTAAACGAGCTCTGAGCCGCGTCTCGTCACTCAGTGGCACTCAATAATGCATGCGCACACCACAGTCCCCGATCTGCTTTCACGAAAAAATGCAACGTACACTGGCTCGTGTGAATATGCTTTATGCGGATTGAGCACAGAGTTTGGTTATGTTTTCAGGCTTTACGAGTATGTTTAAAGATTCGACGAATGTAGGAGACGATAATTCTTCAGATTTCTTTGGTTTTTGGTTTTATTTTTTAGCCAGGACAGGATTAAATGAAAATGAAACAACTTCGAATAAATAAGGTGTTTCAGTGATGAAAAGACTTATTTACCTAAAGTTATAGGAATGAATTGAATCATAAGTACTTAATGTATTATAATTGGATCAACAACTTCCGTTTCGTAGAGCTACGTAGAAAACTAATCAATTAAAAATGTCACAGAAGTCCGACTTGGTAGGTCTTGTTTTTGGTAGGTGTGATCGCTTTCATTAAAAAAATGTGTATACAGTATGTATCACCTCGTAGAGCAAAGAAAGAAACCCATTAATATTTAGATCATACTAAGCAACTTTTACTATGGGGCCAAACTCGAATTCGCGATAAAAAAATACCCTCCCATACAACGTGCTCATGATCACGCAATTAAAATGTCTGAAACTGTCAAAAATTTTTTCGTGAATTCGGGTTTGGCCCCATAGTAAAAGTTGTTTAGTATGATCTAAACATTAACGGGTTTCTTTCTTTGCTCTACGAGGTGATACATACTGTATAGGATTCTTATTGGGAGCAGAAAGTTACTACGTATGGACAGAAATAAAGTTAGACTAATATGCAAAAGCTGCAACAATATTTCACACACTTCTATAGCGTTAAGAATGCCTGTATTCGTGCCCACATAAGCTGAGGAGCGTCTATTGTCATTGAAACAATGGAGGCGTTATTTATGGGTCTTCGGCTTCATTACGGCGATAATCTTTGACACGAGCTGCCATTGTTGGCGTGTTTGCTTATTAGGTGTTTTACTTCCTGGTCACATGTTTAGTGGTACACCCACCCTGGTGACTGGCAAGGCTTTATCCTAGAATTTTAATTTTACTATTTTCTTTATACCCTGTATCACATCTGAACGCTCAGAGATAAACTGTCAAACAGGGACGCGATCGCTATTAGTCGGTAGTCTTTTGATGCGCCTTATGCGGTGATTTAAAATTGTACATGTACATAATCGAGTAATCATGGTAGCGTAATAAAAACCAATGTTTTTTGTTAGGTACATTAGCCGTACCATAACGTGACCATTATGCTCGCTCCAATAAGTGTGAGTGCGATAGAATGCTTTACATATCGAGTAAAATGTAACGTTACCGATACTTGAAAACGAATAGTATGGTTACAGTAGCCATACCATGAGTTGGATAGTAAAGACCCATACGTGAGGTTATACTCGATACGTAACTATCGAGTATAAACTCACCCGTTGCTGGCGCGAAGGCCTCCTTTACGTATTGAGAAAAACCTAACGTTATCGATAGGTACTTGCAAAGTCATGGTACGGCTATTGCACTCATTTATACTTCTCAAAAACGTAATCGTTTTCATGTAAACCTAATTCAGTACCCACCAATACCAAGTCTCGCATAGTGAATGTCGTTGGCGTTGCTATTTTGTTCTTCAGTCTCGGTAATAATCCAAATAGGTAATTCCATGAATCCAGACATTCCCGGGGAACTACTTTTAAATACCTTTTCTAATTTAATGATTGAAAAAATAGGAATTTACAGAAGTATAATAAACATTTTCGACTGCACAAGATCAATAAAACGATATCCAAAAGCATTCTGAACCGCAGCCGCGTAATAAAAATGAAACGTTAGTGCCAAATCGCAGTAAGATTAAAACCGCCTTCTATGATCCAATTTGGCAACTCGTCTTACATCGTTTAATAGTAAAGTGTAAAAACTGCAACATTAAAAGGGTAGTGCGCAGTAGGGTGACCAACCATTTTATGCAAAGTTTCAAATAAGTACCCACCTATGACTATACATTTTATATGTACCAACATATTAATATTTACTATGAACTCAAATAGTTAGACGACCACCAAAGTTTTCATTAGTTTTAATACATTTGAATTGGCAAAAATGTTGCTCGAACATAATTTCACAACATTATGAAAAGTGCCCGCACTCACTGCTGGACGTAGGCCTCTCCCATTACTTATGCGTTTGGACGCATTAGAAGTGCCCATAATCGCTTCGCTGGGCAAGCGGATTGGCGATCGCGGTATTTTGGCCATTAGGATGACGCTGGTACCCGTCACCGATATTAAATAAATGAATGGTCAGCGACACTACAACCCCTTAGTCAACGCTTACGACCATACGGAAAGAGTTGGGATGGTGACAAATGTAACCTTTCTACCGTCACCACCCGACCTCACTTGCACGTATACTTAGAGCGTTTTGACCTCGCATAATTACATCTTACAGTTACGAAAAATTAAGTTTAATAACAATTTTGGATTAGGTATCTAAGAATCTAGGTACTCAGAATAATTTAATAACATAATAAAATCATGTGCACCCTACACACAGTATTTGCAGTGATATTTGTTAGAGAGCCAAGTCTCAGGCCACTGGCAAGTGGCCTATCAGATCACGCCCATTGTAAACTGTGATAACCCACTTTTCCCCGAAATGTTTTGTGTGTATGACGTCTGTAGATAAACGTGGCTTTTGTACGTTTAAATATTATTTCATTAAATTGGTGGTTTACGGGTCTTTTGTTATGTAAAATGTGTTAAGTAGAATTGTGGAAATGATAATCTATTAAAGGTTCTCATGTATGGGTAATTGAACGACTAGGATTTTTAGTTTAGTAGGGTTTTATACAATTTAGACCAGGCTACTTACAATTTTAGTTTTATAACAGTCATTCAATCATATTGTTTGTATTTATAGAATAAAATGCTTCTAATTTGTACCAACTTTAGAACTCAAATATTAGATTTCAACTTTTCAATTCATCGACAACGGCAGTCGATGTGACGCAACATAATGAAATTGAATACAAATAGGTAAATCGGCAAGACGCTCTCAAAACGAAATACCATAACGTACACGTATATCTTTTTCGTTTCACGGGTCTATAAATCCCGGTCTTTTGACTTCTTGTCTTCTCCCTTTGCTGAAATTTGCTGTATTGTACACATGCTGCAACCCATTCACGGGCACAAAAATTTGATATACTCGTACGTGAATCAGCCTCAGCATGCATAATGCAATGCTATGGAAAATTAAATTTGGAAATACTAATGGACTAATAGTGATGGATGGAAAGTTGGATGGGTTAGAGATGGAACTATAGAACAATCATCACACTGTTATTGAGGCAGGCGATGACTTACCACCGATTAGATGGGGCCCTGTTAATGCCGTCACAAGAGACAGCCTGGGGCGACACCAGTGCAGGCGGCGCAGGGGTGTGGAGAGGTGTACACCGCTTTCTGCGCAGTGACAATGACAGCCACTGCACCAACTCGCGTCTTACGCAAATTTTCACTTCGACCACTCGACCATAATGGACGAACCTTGACGGCTAATTAAGACAAGCCAGAGCTGAGTCCTACGGGTCCCGTGGGTTTCAACTCTGACCGATGAAGACACACCTGAGACGGGAAACCTGACCGACTTCGGGAGCATTCGGGGTCCGAGGGGTCATCACTCCCCAACAGCTCACCACAAGCTACCCTGTGGACTATTGCCGCTATCAAGAGAAAGGGAAACAGTGTATTGATTTAAACTTTCAAGATTATCACTCATTTTTTAAAGACAAACAGGTCATAAGTCAGTCAGCGTCATGATATAATTAATCGTAAGTTTACGCAATTAAGACCCGTTTGTCTTTAAAATATGAGGAAAATAGTGGACTGGATAAATATATGAATATTATATTGACTAGTAACACGCTGAATTAAAATTTCTACATTTACATTCTTATACTCTACGGCTTGCCATTCTCTATTGATTATAGCTGCCTCCAGCCACCGATAAAAACTTGCACTACCTTGTAATTTGAGCGTATTCCTCTGATAAGACCCCGTTCGATAAAAGTTGGCCTATTATTCCTACCGCTATCTTTGCCGCAGGCGACCAAAACGGTAGCGGCCGATACCGATCTTTGTATGAATTATGTATTTAGTTGGAAAAAATTGCAGACTGATTTATTCGGAAAGTTGTTAAGGTTGTCATACCTAATCTTGTTGATAAATATGTAGCTAGAAGTCAATCATGTTGTTTGATAGCAGGGACAGATAAATTTCCCCTCTGAAGTAGAAGGTCAGGTTACTTCAGTCACATTGTTTCACTGAATTTGTATTATTTTAGTCACAAAAGTTACGTAATTACCACCACGTTATTATTTGAAAAGTATTTATTTTTTTAGTCACACTTCAAATAAAAGTCAACAGAGGTATAAACACTGTACACTAGGGTGGAGCGTCGTTGTATGGGAATTTTTTTTTTCGCGATATTCAATTTTGAACCGGTTCAAAAAGTTGCATAATGTCATGGAGATTTAAATGGTTATATCCAGTATTAAAATAAAAGGTACTTTTAGCCCTCTACCAGCCACCCAAGAAATATAAGAAATCCAATTTTCATGAAGAATTCAAATATACCTACTATTTCAGTACTATGTACAGATTTTATTTAAAGTAAACAATACTAAATAAGTATTAATTTAGAAATTATCATCATTTCAGTGGTTTTTATCCAATATTCCTGAAATAATATAATACCAATTTTAATTAAAACAGCAATTTCATTCACGACAAGGAAAATGCCACAGTGAAAAAAATTTATATGACATATATTTTTTGGATATGCTAATGTTACAGAAACGATATTTCCTATTACAAAAAATATCATATATGTGAATTATAAATATTAGATGTCATATACCAAAGAAAAACGACCAAGATCACCTATGTCCGAGGTGGGGATCGAACCCACGTACTCAGCTTTCGCGGCTGATGCCTGTACCCCTCGGCCACTCGGTCTTAGCAACCACCGGTCAAATTTCTCGGGTATATGCTATCCCTTACAAGGCTAGGCGCCTTTGACCATTCTCTAAGGGCAAGCACTAACTACATGCCTGCACCTCCTATTAGAATACTTTACAGTTTCCTAGAATAGCTAGAGAGAGATGGTGCTGCCATCTATTGAACATATTGCGAAAACACAAATCAAATTATTTATTAACTAAATATTTTGATTTGTACTTTTAATTTTTCTCCAGTAGTCACACTACTTAATACTATATCAATTATAAATATTAGATGTCATATACCAAAGAAAAACGACCAAGATCACCTACGTCCGAGGTGGGGATCGAACCCACGTACTCAGCTTTCGCGGCTGATGCCTGTACCCCTCGGCCACTCGGTCTTAGCAACCACCGGTCAAATTTCTCGGGTATATGCTATCCCTTACAAGGCTAGGCGCCTTTGACCATTCTCTAAGGGCAAGCACTAACTACATGCCTGCACCTCCTATTAGAATACTTTACAGTTTCCTAGAATAGCTAGAGAGAGATGGTGCTGCCATCTATTGAACATATCTCTCTAGCTATTCTAGGAAACTGTAAAGTATTCTAATAGGAGGTGCAGGCATGTAGTTAGTGCTTGCCCTTAGAGAATGGTCAAAGGCGCCTAGCCTTGTAAGGGATAGCATATACCCGAGAAAGACCGGTGGTTGCTAAGACCGAGTGGCCGAGGGGTACAGGCATCAGCCGCGAAAGCTGAGTACGTGGGTTCGATCCCCACCTCGGACATAGGTGATCTTGGTCGTTTTTCTTTGGTATATGACATCTAATATTTATAATTTATATAGTATTAAGTAGTGTGACTACTGGAGAAAAATTAAAAGTACAAATCAAAATATTTAGTTAATAAATAATTTGATTTGTGTTTTCGCAATATGTTCATCATATATGTGCATAAAAATATTAAATTACGAGTTAAAATAAGCATGGAAGGTCGGCTGTCGGCGTCGCTTACGCCCTTTTCGGGCCCTATTTACGTGTATTTTTAAGCATAGGTATATTTGCTTTAACTGGTATTATTTTTATTATCTAATCGAATTCACAATAGTTTTCACAATCGTGTTACAAGTTGAAAACATTGATTTTTGTACAATATATTCGATTCAGGGCTTTTTCGACAAAAATCCAATTTAGGTATTTTTACCGTGTCATAAAAAAACATGTTATGAACATAAATGATCACAGGAATTGATTATATCTATTACAAAAAGGTGTTATTTAATTAATAGATTTGGTTTTGAAAAGAAAATATAAAAAAAAATATATATATATATACCTACATACCGTTATAATCGCTAAGTAGATGGCTAAAAGTATGTACCTAGATTTTTTTTATTATTTTTCCAGTATATAATAAAAAATAAGACATCGTTTGAGCGGGGTTCCAATACTAAATTCGAAAATTTTGAAATTCGCTCCAACCTACTGTACACGTAATAAACGTGTAAACATAGATATCTTCTATCAAATTATTACAAAAAGAACGTGCATGATAGTTACTGCTTCTCTGATGTTATGTATTTCTGATAATATATGATCACTTTTTGTTAAACTTACTTAATTATTTCTGTAGCCGTACCGTGACTTTCAAAGTGTTGGTTACTTTTTATTTTAGTCGATACGTAAAGTAGGTATGCTATCGCACTCGCAATTATTTACTGGCGCGAGTGTGAACGTCTGCTTTAGGTACTTATCGATTAAAACCGATACTTGCCAACTCATGATACAGAAATTGTTCGTAGCGCGATATATTTATATCAAAATTGAAACCATATAATCGAACGGTTTTCCTCACAGTCACATTTAGACAGCTTGGGTCTCCATTATTAAGTAGTGGCTCCGCCATGATGTGACGACAAATATGGAAGTCATATTTTTATATAATTTTTGATTTATTCATCGAATCCTACATCGATGAAGGATCATGGATAGAACTTGCATTCCTAAGAAAATTCCATGTACCTAACTGTTTTCAACTCAAGCAATATACCAGGAGATGGGGTCATCATCAGAAATATCCAAACATGCAAAACACGCGTGATTAAACTGATATTCATATTCATGTCACGTAACCAGAGCGGTTAGCACGTCGGTGCGTCCATCCGAAACAATTAGATGAAAAGCGGACGAATACAGTTCTGGACCAATGAACCACTTATCTTATTTCCATATCCCACGTTCTTATAATTTGATCTCGAGTTGGTATATCTCATATTATCAGTTGCGATATTTTAGTAACGTTATTAGAATTGCACACCTGACGCGAACTTACTTTCTATCTATCCCCCTCGTACTCGCATATTGGTGCGAGCGAGCCGGATATAAAGTAAGTAAGCGGCAGCTCATGGTATGGTTACAGTTTGCATAATTATGGAGTTACTAAATATCACATGAAGTATTTAGTGACCGCTATGAGATGATAACAAATACTGTAAGTAAAAAAAAACGTGTCAAATTTTATTATAGAAAATAAAAATTCAAGGCCCATTCGAGGTTTTTCATTACATATAGGTCACTCATTTTTTATGTTTCTATTGCACTCAACTCAAATAATCGAATAGCAGTCTATATGTACTTGCCATTACCTGGGGATTACTTTGCTACTAAGAACATAACTTATATTATTAATTTAAACATGTCGTTGTCGGTAATGTTACTTTCTCTTACTTCTCAATAAGTAAAAGGCAATACTTGGCTGAAAATGTTTGATTGGAACTCTAATGCATGTCATCACTCACTCTAAACTGTTATCGTTAAACTAGCCAACATTGCCCGCTTTTATCGGTAATTCTCAAACTCAAAAATAAATAAACTAAGTTTTTTCTGCTCAGTATGTGCATTGTTATCGTAGTAGACATCGGCTCAATGTCATTTAGCCAATTTTTTTGGCGTTTTAGATAGCGGGCAAAGTAATCTCGAGTTGCGGCCATGACAATGATCCTATCACACAAGGTTTTAGATAACTCAGAGAGCTAGAAAAGTTAGAATAAAATTATTTCGAACATAATCGGCCCAGCCCCGGAACCCTACACTCATCATGGCCTGACATGCTCTGGGCCGAAATTTTATAGTGATTTAATTTACCTCAAGTTAGCAAGTAACATCTACGTTAGAGTTTACTCGACGAGTTTATAGGACTTCACGCTCGCTCCAATATATCTGTGCAAGCGTGATAGACTGATTTACGTTGGTACGTAAACCTTCTTTGCCAACTCATTGTTACAGTTGTACCGAAAGTAAATACTGGTCGCGTGTGATGGTCACACGTTTATCGTGTCGTGTTACGCGTCACTTTCGCACTTGTTAGAACTTGATGGCAACGACGACAAACGATAAACACGGGACCATCATAACTAAACCTAATGATTGGTAATTTACTTGATTGTTCTTTTTTAAAGGGCTTCAAGATTATATTGGTCGCAGGGAGACTCGACCGGGTGTAACGTCATGCCCAAAACGTCAGGATATAATTAAACGTCAGTTTACGCGATTAAAACTTCAAGATTGCTACTGAAAAGTTTATTGACAGTTATCTTATAATATATGTTCTCATATCCAATTATTTTAATTGCTCCAGCATTTTTGTCTAACGTTCTAACGGCGGTAGAATCATTTTAGAATTAGAATAGTGCATTACGACACAAGTGCCAAAACCATGAAATTCGAAACGAGTGACGATGTTTTGAAACACGACCGAAGGGAGTGTTTTAAATCGACACGATTTACGAATTTCCTTTTTGCACGTGTCTCGTGCGACGTTTTTTATAACAGATGGCCCTTCGAAGTTTTGGAACTGACGTAAAGTGACCCACTTCTCGCACTAGCGCGTAAAAAAGGCACCAACTGTACTAAAAAGTATATTGATAGTTAATCTTATAATATGTTCTCCTGTCCAATTATTTTAATTGCTCCAGCATTTTTGTCTAACGTTTTAACGGCGGTAGAATCATTTAAGAATTAGAATAAATAAGTATTAGATGTTACGTACCAAATAAAATATATCTAGTTCATCAACGTTCGAAATGGAGATCGAATTCGCGTGCTCATCTTTCGTGGCTGATGCTATCAATACGGGCACTCAATCTTAGCAACCACAGGTCAAATTCTTGAGTATATGAAAACTTTTATAAGGCTAGGACCTTGACCATACTCTTAAGGGCAAGCAATAAGCGAGCACTTATCCGAATCCGAAATGACTTCCTGCCTAAAGTGCGGATCGTACCACGCCTGACGGAAGGGAAGTAAACTAAGCAAGTGTCGGCTTAAATCCTAACAGTATTCTCTACCAATCAAAGTTGAGCTATGGCCGCAACTAGCCGGTCCGGTAAGCCCGCGGGCAGACTCTGTCTTTGTCACTTGGATACATGCTAGTGGGTAGCGATAACATACACAGCTAAGTAGTTACAATATCTAGGTCAATGATTATGTCTGCATTAATAAGGTACAACTTCATTTATATTGTATGGGGTTGCAAGAGAATAGAGTAAGTTTTTTACTTCGCACATCGTAATCGGCTGTATATAGGGTGGAAAAATCGAATGCCACATGGAAGGCAACCACGTTAAATATTGTAAATAGCACATTTTGTGCAAGGGAGACTTTCCTTTATTTTTAAAAACAATAAATTCTGCATTTAGGGATTTATGAATAATAAATTACTTTTTAATTGTGGTGCATTACACGTGACCGGTGAAATCAAATTTTAAAGATGATTGTTAGTTTTCGTGGCCTCCCGTCTCAGTATTCTGATTGTGTTTGTTACTATAGAGAAAAATTTACCTTTTCAGTAACCCTTTCAGTCCGCATCATAAAATACGAGACGTTATTTTTTGTCATATTTGACCGGTTCGAGTCCCGACTGAGGCAAGCGATTTTTCATAAATCCTTAAATGCAGAATATTTTATTTAAAATAAATGAAAGTCTCCCTTACACATAATGTGCTGTTTACAATGTTTAAAGTAGTTACCATCCATGTGGCATTCGATTTTTCCACACTGTATACTATATATTTAGTACCTAAGGTTGTATTGTAAGTTTGCAAGAAGGCTACCTAAATAGATTTTGTTTTTGTTGCACTTTCCCGTTTTTTTAAACACCTTCATCATTCAAAGCGTACGTATTGCTTATTATAAACAGTACTTCAAAATAAATAAAGGTGCATTCAGACCAAACCAGTATTCGCTATTCTATACCCCACTCTACGAAATCAACGAATCACGTTTTGTGTAACGATCGGATTTCGTAGAGTAGGGGGTTAGAATAGGGAATGCTCGTTTGGACTGAATTCACCTTAAGATGGTAATGAATGCGAGCTCACTTTTAAAGCTAGGATTAACGTGGTTGATATGTAGGTATTGCAATTTTATTTATTGATTTGATTCGGTACATTTATTGTGAATTGTTGGTAAAATGGGCCTGAAATGATAACTGGGACAATTTTGCACATTGTTTCTTATTTTAAAGATTTCTTGTGGATAAATATAAATTTAATTTTAAAGATTTCTGATTTTTGGTTTGGTAAGTATCATAGACTTGATACTAAAAAACTGTTTTCGGCCTATGTCGTAGTGTTTGATTGTAAACATTAGTTATATATTGAGATGTACTAAGTTGCGATATGAGGAATGAATGACGACTTAGCCTGCCGACGGTACCCGATACGGACCGTCGCGCGCCGCCGCCCAAACTTATTAATTGTTCCAAAGCGCTTACGCTGCTGACGCTACGTCCCAACGCAGTTAGTTTGATTACGACACAAACTTAATAGACACATGTTGTTTTGCCTTCTAATTTGGGATTCTGAGGCCTTAAAGCGGGTACATTTGATTAAGTTTAGCTTTAGGAATTCTAGCTTAGCGTTTATCTTTTTGATTTTACATCACACGCTCTGCCAACGTCAAAACCAAAAGTCAAAAGTAATGTTCTCCCAAATATATAAGCTGTTGCCCGTTTAGATAATTAAGTGAACAAAATATAATACACATATTATATTTTGTTAATACACAGTCATATTATATTTTGTTAACGAGGAAGTCAAATAATTTTAACAGCGTATATAAGTCGAAAGAAGTAAATCATTTTACATAAATCCATATAGAAAATATGACCGTTTTCGCGCGTTTCCTAAATTTGTTTAAGTAATAAAACATCAAATAGATAATAATCAAGTTTCACAAACATAACCAGACTGCCCAAATTGTTTCACAAAACATTAAATTAACAAGATTTATTCCAATTAGTTTTAAACGTCAAAATAAATGGTGCCGCAGCCACGAGTGACACGTGGCGGCGCGTTGCATCAATTGATTTATTTACATTGTGCCAATTGGGGATTGAGATGTCCCTATAATTGGGAATATATGGGTCTTGTAATTAATTGCGAGGGATTAAATTGTTTACACTTTGTTTGGATACCGTTTACTAACGATATTAACTTTTTATCATTTTATCATTTTTTTCCTTGTTTTTAAGCCATGCGGAAATGGTAATTTTTTAATATTCCACCATTTAATTTTTTGCTGTTATTACATATCACATCTTGTACGAGTATATTTGCCAACAACTTTGTCATTGGCAAACGTATTTTTGGGTACCTAGTTAACTATGTATTTAACCTCGTCTTGACCGTAAGTCATAAACAGGGATCGGAGAAATGTGCGTCATTGTTTGCAATAATATGGACATGACTTCAAAATTGATTAAACGAATAATTTCTTGAAATTTGATTTCGAAGCTTTAAGGTGACTATTTAAAAAGGTTTTCATAGTTACCGGTGTCAAATATGTAATGTTCTGGAAATGATTAAACGATTAATTATTCAATCAACTTAGGAGTCATGTTCAATGTCCATATTATTGCGAACAATGACGCACATTTTTCCGATCTCTGGTCATAAAAAATTATTAAAAAATGTTAGTACCAACAATATCGGCCAATTCATGGATGGATGAAGCTTGGCTGCTCAGTCGTAGTTCGGGTCGATCTGTCCAGTTCACTCCGCTGGCTCCTAGTAGATTTACTTTGAAATCGAACGTTTGTCGAGTATACAAATATACGTTGTTGATGTGTCTGTAAGGTTTCCAAATAGCTTCGGCTATCGTTGTCGTTTTCAATTTACAGAAAAATGACGACAATAAGAATTTACATAAATTAAGTAAAGTTGTGGTAAGGCGGGGTGAATAGGAATTGCGAGGCCATATTTTGCTTAATCAAGCTCTTTTAATACGAATAATCTGAAAGTGTCAATTCCAGTAATTTTCCTACCTCATCTCATTACTTATCGTCTCCGCTTCGCACATCTCGCCCGTGCTATTTTACAGCGGCAAGAACTTCAAACTCTCAAGAAATGACAAAATAATTAGGCAATTAAACTATTACCTCATCACAATTTTGACCCCTGTGATGTTAAAATTAAAGGTAACACTAGAAAAACTTAGATTTTCCATGATTGGCAAAAGTCGATGTGCTCATAATTTTAAATTTATCGCATTGGAATAAATTAAGGATCTTAAATTTGAAGTGACATCGTTATTAATTTGTCTTTCATCTTAAATATACTGCGGCACGACACCACGTCGCTAAAATACGAGTACCCCATTCATCCTCAAAACAAAAAAATATCACCTAACGTTATTTTAAATTTTAACGCATGATTTAGTTTTATCTTGACTCTTATGCCTGTTAAATAAGGACTATTATGGTAACTAAGTTTGATTTGAAGCGAGATAAATTTTCTTGATATTTGGTGTCTAAAAATTATAATGTTCTCGTGCACGATGTACATCGCTATTGCCGTTGCCTGGCCGATACGTATTTGAAGCCGACTAACCAATATTAATGTGAACTCGTTACTGGTATAACTAAAAAACTAAAGAAAAACTAACTTCTATCTACTGGATAAGAAACTTATCATTTTGGTTAATAGTTTTCTAACATGATGTTTTTCCTATTTTGATATTAAAATAAAGTAGATGATTGAAATACTCGTAAGAATTTTAATGTTACCACATACATATTGTTTTCATGTACTATTGCAAAATTTACGCCGATAGGGCACGGCAGAGTTACCTGTGGGCCTATTTAAGTGTTAGTTTAGTTTCTATAACTGTACATGAATTATGCACCTTAGTTAAACAAATTAGGAAACCTAATGAAATATGTACGCATTAATCAAAATAAATATGAACTCATCATCAGTGATTTCGATGACGGCGCATCTAAATAAACTTCATGGAAATTGTTTTATTGTGAGCCCTATGATTGATATGGATGGCTAGACCAAACCTTGTTTTAAAGACATATGCAGAGCAATAGAATTGACCGGCTGCATTATATTTATGTATAATTGCGTAGGAGGGCTTAGGTGTTTCCTTACGTAGCTGTGTGTAGCTTATGTACTCTACTATAGGTACAAAACTAATAGTTTTCACATTAGGCGATGCAACCTCCAATAGCTCCATCCTCCCTCAATATACCTATATACCATCCAGTGTGTACGTAGGTCTGCAGGCTTAGCACATAATTGATGGGATAGTATGTCGCCGCGAAATAGACTTCTTTTACTATGTTAATAAAAGAAGGACGGATAATCTTTGTCGCGACGAGATATTGTCGCGTTAATCATGTATTAGTCCAACTGCTGCGCTCTTAAACGCATTTGGAATAACAGTCAAGGAGACATAAAATATATCTTCGTTAGGGACGAAACGATTCATTCACCGAAATAGTAACTCGTTGCGAAGGGGCACAGCGTGGAGTTTAGACAAGAGAAATTTATTGGTGGTTTGTTTGATATGCGTCATATTAATTTTGGTATTCAAAAAAGTAACCGTCATTAATAAGAAATAATTAAATTAATGACTTGGAGGCGGCTGGCTAGTACGTATTGTTTGCCCCTTCAAGTATGGTCATGGAAATTCGACCAGTGTCCGCTAAACTGGAGTGGCCGAGTGAGTCCTAATCCTAACTAACTCGGCCACTGATACATGCTGTTGCAATCAGTATGTATGTAGTATTATGCTATTATGGTATGTATTGGACATAATAGGAGATAAATGCCCATAATAGCTACGCTGGTTAAGAGGGTTAGCAATTGCAGTACTATGATATCTATACTGCCTATCATCATGAATAAATAAGTAAATAGTCAGTATCACTTCAATCTCTTGGTTAACTTTTACCCACAGGAAAGGTTTGGGGTGGTCACAAGTATGTTCTTACTGACACCACGCGGTGGCTAATATTTATAAATAAATGAAATTCAGTTAAAAATCATCCTACCTTACCTTTGCCATTTAAAATTCAAACAGTATATGGAAAAATGCATCATTGTGCATCAGGTTAATCGGTAGAATACTTACGTATTCCTTATATTTAATAAATATCCATTACTTACGCTTAACCTTTAATCTTTTATGACCATTTTCGTAGGTACTTATTACAAATAAAGTACAGGTTAATCGGTAGAATACTTACGTATTCCTTATATTTAATAAATATCCATTACTTACGCTTAACGTTAATAATTGTAGATGAGGAGTCAATGTTAATTTGGAAAAATAAGAGTAGTGGGAGTTCAATGAAACGGCTTCAGATCACACAGACTTCTAACTTGAAACAATGATATATAAGTAAAGATACGTTATACTCTAACAAAATGAGTGAAATAAATACTTCACATCATACGCCTACAATTTATTGACAGTTGACATACCTACACCTATCTTCATACTTCAAAATGCGTAAAAGAGATGGCAAAATACATAATATGTATTTTATACTCTTATTTAATAAATAAAAAAGAGACAACTAGCATTTGACAATCGCGCGTGCATTCTTTTATTGATAAACATTGTTTTATCTTTGTTACTCTCGATCTTAAACAGCATAAGCTTGTCTTTTTCTCTAAGTCAGTCAAAAACGTCAAAATGGCGTCCTATTTATTTTCAATAAATAATAAAATTGAAAAAAATATATAATTCAGTTTAATTGCGCATCATGTGTGATGCTAAGGGCATTTTTGCATTTTATTTTGTGGTTTTCACTATTGTATAACATAAAATGACATTTTAGGGTGCAGTTCATGTGATTTGCGAGAACTCGGCAGTGGTACACACCTCTCGGTGGTCTGGGTAGGACTAAGAGCGATTGTTAGAATTATCACAATCTGAGCGCTTCAATTTTAGAGCCGGTGTAACATATCTTTACTTATTATATCATTGACTTGAAATTGTAAATGTACGAGTACATTACTACAGAGGCGCGGACGAAAGAGGTTAGGTAGGTACCGGCCGAAGAACTAGTATTATAGACGGCCGAGCTAAGCAGGGCCGGATATAGGTCTGAGGCTTTCAATCGCATTTCCCGCCGAGGTATCTATGTATAACTAGAACTTTTCTCAAAAATTCAACTGAAAAAATTGTAGGATATTTTTTTCAAAGTGCGCCTAAACCGTACTCCTTAGATTAAAAATAGCCAATTTTTCGTTCTCTTATGTAACCAATTCTGCAAACAGCCATTAAAATTAAAATAACATATAATTTAAAAAAAACAGCCGGGTTGCATTGTAGCTCGTGTATAATATATGGACCGTTATACCTATTCCACAATTTTTATGAAATCAAAATTTAAAAAAAGGACATTGCCGGGTTGGGCCTGAAAAAATTGTATGAAATTTCATCAACGACCTCTTCTCTTAGCCTCTACTGAAGCGTCATACTACTCAGCCATAATGAACAATAACACCAACATCTTATTGCATGGTTGAGAAAAGAGTTATTACTTTTTAACAATTACTTTCCATTATTTTTAATTTTCCAACAACAAGAAGTACCTCATTTCGGTTTGAGGAGCACTATTAAACTTAACGAACCGCGCAAGTTTCTAATCGATCTGCAAATTAATCAAATACCTTATAGTACGTCGAGTGATCTTAAATCGGTTATATTGATACGAGTATACGTAACGCAGTAATAATGTATGGGGCGACCCTGACGGTTGGATCGAGATTGCTGGGAAAGGGTTATTGCTTCAGGAGGGGTAGCAGATTCAATCACAACTTTAGAATGTTTGTAGAGCATTTAATTATCATCAGAGATCGGATGGATTTGCGACATTCTTAGTGACTTACGTCATTTTGATGACATTTAGTATGAGATGTCGCACAAAAATCCGATCTCTGATTATCATACAATTCAATCGGCTAAACTGATTTTACACCTTTTTTCATCTAGTCAACTAAAAAGATAACATTTTATTATAAACCTTTGTCTTTGGATTTCGTGAAAGTAAAATTAGTTGGTGATTGAGATGCGTGTACTAACTCGAGCCACTTCACATTCTAAGGATTACATTTCATTTCGTGAAATAGAATGTTCGTCTACATTTATGTGAGTGCGTAAATTAACCTAACTACTTCAAATTTTCATCAAGAAGGCAATCAAATTTACAGAAATATATGAAAAATAGGAAATAGTAAAAATACCCCTTTAAAGGACTATTACTAGATTTTTCTAGAGTAGGTTAGGTAGGCAAAATATAATGCAGAATATGTGGTGAGGAGAAGGAGACACTGAATACTGAGTGCACGAATATCGTGACCTCGTAAGATAAGAAACCAAAGGAATTCGAGACGTCAGACAAAGAAATGATACAGTTAATCTCTGCAGTATAGGCAAAATTACAGCAAGAATTTTTAATTGAAGTCTATTTGGGCTTATTAAGGACTTCTAATATTATATGTAATGTACCTACATTACTTAATACTCTACAATAATAACATAAGTCGTTTTTACTATTTTATTACGATAGATAACAAATACGAGTAATTAATTAATAGATTAGTTTGCAATCTATCGGATAGATATTAACACTAGAACAGTCGCTCATGGGTCTTTTTCCTGTTATATTATTTTTAAAAACAAACTTGTTCGTTGTGCATCGCCCCATGGTGTCGTTCTGGGTACTTTCAAACGCTTGTTCGCCGCGTTGATGCATGATCTTGCTGGTCCATCAGCGCGCCGTTCTTACTCGTGACTGGCGTTAAAAGAGCTAATGGGTCTATTAGACCCAGTAATGGCCATTTCCTTATCAAATTTTTTGTTACAAATGTGTCTACTGGACCGATTTGCGACTAATTAGGTGAGTACTATCGTAAGTATAATTATGAAGCGGTCATACAGATACACATGTCTTAATTTTTGGCACTTCAAATGCGTATAAGATATTGGTGAGGGTACATTGTGAGCAGTATATGCCTGTTTGCTACCAACGCGGTAAAAAAATATGAATATTTTGTTGAGTTTTTTTTTTGCTTGACCTCTTATCTATGTAGATTGATTTCAAAATGCATTAACTACGCTATTATTAATATACATTGTGTTTTTTTTGTGTATTATAATAAGTTATTGAAAGTACTAAAATAATAAATAGCAAATAAATTAGAATACAAAAGATTACCAAAGTTAACAGCATAATTTATGAAAGATCCCGAAAATAACTAGAAAACGTAGTAGCATAATATTTGCAGTACCTAATTAATTTAGAAAAAATCATGATTATTTATAAGGCTTCTTATATATTCCATTTGAATAAATGTTCACATGTAAATTATGTATTAATATCAATGTTTTTAGATCACATATTACATTGGGTCCAATTGACCCCGTAGCGGCTAAGTGTGATAAAATAAGGCGCGACTATTCTAGTTTTAAGAGCCTAACATTTATTTGCTCTTAAAATTTGCGTGAATGAATTGCAGCATGCTGACGGTACGCAAGTATCGCCGTAAGTTATCAGAATTGTTATTCCTATCGCTCCTTAGACGAGTTCGTCTCAACTGACCAGTATACGTGTAAACTCGTAATGTGAACATAATACGTCACATCAAAGGGTATATCTAAGCTGGTTTACTTGAAGTGTAACCTCTGTACGTAATGGGGATAGCTAGGATGCGTTGCCCTACACTAATTAATAATGACTGAGCCCAGTCCTGCGAACACCGTTCAGGCATTAGACCTCTAGAATGGATCACAACACATGGGTCCAGTTTAAATTTAGACCTTCAGAAATAGGGGTTTGTAGGCAAACAGTATTGAAACTAATAAAATAGACAAAATAGTAATATACTTTCCTGTATCTTTACGAAACCTATATTGTGGCTTTTTTAGATATGTACTATTTTCGATAAATATAATAATATCCTCGTTTTGCAAGATGAAAAAAAATACAATGGTTAAGTTCAGGTTAATAAACAAACCACCACCCATAATACTATACTCGTAATAGTACATTACTATAGAGGACGGGAAACGAAGGGTTACAGGCCAAGTAGATATATCTGGCCGAAGGAACTGAGGCCAGATAGGGATACGCGGCCTGTAACCCTGTTTCTCGCCGAGATTTGTATAGTGCTTTTCTCAAACTTGACTTGACTAAAACGAACTGATTTCGCCGAACCATACTATTTGATTTGTAAATAAACCAATAGTACATTATCTTCAAACATTTAAAAAAAAAACATTCGCGCCTAACCTTTTTTTAATCTGTTTGAGGTATCCTTATGGTATAGACAGATGGTAATAGACATTAGTTCTAAGGCTTTTTTTTAACCGACTTCAAAAAAAGGAGGAGGTTCTCAATTCGACTGATTTTTTTTTTTTTTTTTTTTTTTGTATGTATGTTACCTGATATCTCCGAGAATAGTGAACCGATTCTAAAATTTCTTTTTGTGATCGAATGTGTATTACCCCGAAATGGTCCCATTGGCACCAAGTTGGGGTCTGATGATGGGATCCTGGAGAAATAGAGGGATCTCTTCAAATGTTATAGGTACATGTATGCAGGGATCGGAAACCGTTATTATTTTCAAACCGTTACCATACGTCAACCCCAAACCATAATCATAAAGTTTTTGTTCTCATTAACCGATACTTCTTAATGTTCTTTGACGGAACGCTTAATGGCCGATTCTGTTCTCAACGAACGGAATAATAACGGTTTTCGTAATTCTGTTGTAAGAGATGAACTGTCATGTCATGTTCTTCTTATAAAGTTTCCGTTACGGTTAATGTTCTTTCAAACGTTTTTGGCCGCGAACGCTACGTTTAGTGTTCTTGGGAACGGAATAATAGTGGTTTTCCTGTCAAAATTGATTTGAACAAATAGACAATCACATGTGGTGCCTATTCTCCGATTAATCGAGATTGAATGTCGTATGGTTTGTATAAGGAAAACGTATTGAAATGACGTTTCGTGTCGTTTACTATTTTAATATTTATGGATACTGGAATAGAGACCCACTAGAAATTTAAAATCTGTTCCAAATTTAAACGCATAACCGAACGTAGTTAAGGAAAAAGGACGCAATACACTACAATCTGCCAATTTGTTTTAAATCCTATGTCAAAAGGAAAAGCCATCAATTTAAGTGACAAAGTGGCACCTTTTCGTTCACCTTTTCACCGCCACGTCAAAAAATAAAAGCGAGCAACACACGCCAAGCAACAAATTGCATGTAAACAACTAACTCAACAAAGTAAGTATCAGCTTCGCAGTGTTAAACGAACATATATTTTATCAGTTATATCAATTCATTGGCGGCGAAAAAATGTCCTTACCTACTGTTATCAGGAGGTAATGTTATGATTACAGTCACGTTAATTCCTATAGCAAGGCTAGCATATCTGTGTTTAACATCAACTTGCCGCCACACTTCTCTTTTTAATCTATACAATTGAAAAAAGACGCGTAGCTGCGAGTTGCTTGTTAATTCAGAGTTTGCAATCTGTCACCAACCTCTTTTGAGAAACTGAACTTGCTTTTCAAAAGAGGTCGATAGATCTGAGTCCGTAGCTATGTTAGCTAACGTGCCAAGATTTTATTCTCTTTGGTGCCAATCGCTACGCTACGCTGAGCAGGTAGTGTATCGTAGTTTTCTCTCTGTCACTCTTTCTTATTGGTGTGACGAAGACAGTTGAGTTTCGTTCGCGACTGAATGTTAGCGATTGGCATATTGGCTACACAACCTGTTCATATAATCATTTCATCGCCAACACAGTTAACTAATGTGTCTTGATGTTTTATGAATAAGGCAATTGGACTGGATGCGTGTAAGAGTTACGAATAAATGCAAAGTCATTTGCAGACACTAATAAACTAACATGTTTTACCACAAAAATCAACTATATTCCAAATAGCTGACTGGTGAGTCGTGAGACTGGTGACTTGCTTCAACCTTTTCAACGCCACGTATAACTATAAAAGCTAAATTTGAACTTTACGCACGTGCATAGTTACATATTATTTTGTGGATGGTGACTTACAAATAGTCTTTGGCGTTGAAACTCTCTTGTTAATCAGTACCTACCAATATATCAGTCATTGTCCAATCTAAAGCCGCGTTTATATTTGTCTGTTGTGTTGTGTTGTGACGCATCAGAACGGTATCGGTTTCAAGTATTTAATATCGTTGCATTCACATATCTCTGATGCGCTGTGTTGTGACGGCGTGTGTTGTGTCGCGTCACGAGCGATCCCGGTCCGCGTCAGACCGGGTGAGGTACGGGGGGCGGGGAAGCGACACGGCACAGCAGTGTGAACGCGCCAGTGTCGTGTCGTGATGCTTATGCACAATTTTCTGAAGAAAATAATTCATATTTTTTTAAATAAAAACCATACCTTAAACATATATCAAGTTTTTTTTTGTACCAATAGGCTTGTGAAATGTTGTCTGTATTTTTTTATGTCTTCTGCAATCAAACTGTGCCTTCGACGTTCTAAAATACTGACGAAAATTTTCAGGTACACTCAGGTCACTCACAAGCTCCTTTACGAGACAATGAAACTCGCCTTTAGTTTCTCTCTTTCTATTTACTGGATGAATCCAGTACCTCCTTCTCTTTCTCTCTTTTCTAAGAAGCGTAGCCGGCGCCAATAAATGCAATTCATCTTCAAAATCGGAATCTGAATAGGATGATTCTTGAAAGAACATTGCGAACGTGTGAGCTATCCGAGTGCTGAGAACGAACTGATATAAAATTGCGTCAGAATGCGTCATAGCACGTCATAGAAATGTGAACGGTAGCCATCACGACAGAGAGCATCATAACACGACACGACAGACAAATGTGAACTTAGCTTAATTGAAACCTTGTGGACGGCGATAACGGTTATGTTGGTAACACTGTTTCAACGCCAAAGACCGATATACAAGTCACAGATCAATAGAGACCTAGTCGCACTTGCTTATAGTTTTTGACAAATTCCTTTGTGACACTTTGGTGGCGTGGATGGAGTGACAGCTGCTGTTTTTGCCGTGGCATTGAAAAGGTTAGTGTTATGATGAGGTAAAAGTTGTATTGACAGCGGTATCGTCATGGTTCGTCTCAGTAAACTTAGCACAGGATTAGTGCGACAATATGTCGCCGCGAGATAGATTATCCATCTCCCTTTTATTCATATTGTTGGTAAAAGATAGAAAATCTATACATGTAGCGATAACATACTGACATAGCAATCATGTGCTAAGCGTACAGTATAGTTCGAGAAATATAAATTGAACGTTTATTTTTACTATAATGTAGGTAGAAAGTTACCAATTTATATTTCACGAACTGTACTCTCAGTCGTCGTATGTCAAGTTCTTAAATTGATGCCGTTCTGATTGTGTCACTATTTTTTTATAGTTAGCATATAGTATAGCAAGATAGTAGTTAGAGCAACACACCCAAAGAAGATGTTGACGAAGGCTTAAATGAGCAATATGAAATAGACAATACAGTCAAGTGCAAAAATAAGTATCGAAAGAATCCGTTCATAAACATGTTACGACGTTCTTATTACACAGAATTAGAGTGCACTGGGACATATTTTTGAACGTTTTTGTATACCCCTTATTTTGTCTTCGACTGTACAACAAATTACCAAAGTTGATGTAGTTGATCCCAGTTAAAATGACGATTCAAGAATGGGTGACAAAGACAGATCGGGACCAATTCAAGATTTTAAGAAAAAACAATTGAGACGTCACTGAAAATAAAACTAAGGCTGCGTTTCACCAAACTTTTATTCGAAGAATAACGCTTTCTCTCAGATATATATATACATATACATATATATATATATATACAGGGTGGTCCAAACCTTGACGTCAAAATTTTTTTTTAGATTCCTCACGTCATAAGCTTTCAGAATATACCCCATGTATGTTAGCCGATTTTTTGTAGTTTTCGAGTTATGAATATTTGAAAAAATTTTTTGAGAAATTCTGGAATGAAGAAATTTATTAAAAAAAAAAACTTTTGGGTTTTTAACTAGTTTCTTTTTGCAAAAGTATTAATAAAAATAAAGCATTTACTGACAAAAAAATTAGCGTCCTCACTTTGATACAAGTGGGTTAAAAAAATACCAAATTCAAAATTGTACGCTAAAAACGCATCAAAATAGCATTAATGTACGTAAATAAAAAAATAAAACATACCCGAAGGAATTTTCGTATTCCAAAGACCGCCCTAGACCTTGAGCCTTCGTAAAAGCAAAAAAAAGTGAAACTTAATGATGAGGATTTTTCGGAGTAGTCGGTCAAATAAACTTAAAAAAGCTTAAAATTTTTAACCTTTTGAACGCCGCTTGGGATGTCATCGGACGTGCCCGTGTCGCCGCCTATACTAAGTTATAACAAACTGTGTAGTGCTTGCCACGTAACTTACGATAAAATATTTTATTGTTTATAGCTTACTGTGATTAACGTCGTTTTTTACCACCTTGTCATTAAATGTTATTTTATTATGATTAAATCACGTTTACCAAGGTCTTTATTATGGTTTCGTCCCTTTTATGAATGGTTTGAATCTGTGAATTATACCAGCTATGCAAATTTATTGATGGACGTTGCTACATCACTATTATTTTTCATTTCGTATCTGTGACGTCATGAGCGGTCTACTATTTCAGACATTGGCGAAGGCTTCATTGTTTTTTCGTTGATAAGTTGGCACTAGTAGGGAGAGGATTGAACGCATTAGAAACGTATCGATTCTGACAACGTTGTTAGGCTTAATTAATCATAAAATTTTACAATTCTTTTGATAAATAAATATTGTAAGCTCAACATTACAGTACTCAAATTGTTTAAACTACAAAAGAGTACCAATCTTATATATTTTGTTGACTTAACATAATTTTGAAATATCGAGTAATCCACATCACTAAAATTTTCTATTTTACATCTTTGACGTCACATGCGGTCTTATTTTTAAGACGATGGCGTAGTCTGTGTTAATTATTATTGTGGAATACAATGACTTGGTAGGGGTTACCGATGAACCACGATAACAGTCTTCCCTTATTTATCGATTCAAATATTCTACCATTTATAAAAAACAGATTTCACTGATAAACCCTGGTAGGTAGGCACTAATACAATTCAAATATATTTATTTCTAAGTTCAACTTTGAAAACTTCCAAGTACTCAAATATGACCAAGTGTCAAAATGTCCAAGGGTCAAAACATCCATGGAATCAAAATGTCCAAAGAGTGAATGGTATCACAATGACAAGGATTAGGTACTCTATCATGTACTGCGAGGCCATCATGGCATGTCGTGTTGAGAGTCAAGTTTCCGGACGCTGAACGTGCACCTAGAACTGTCGAAGGAGTATCTATATGGCAATTGCGTATGAAGCGAATGTATCAACACTTGGTGTGGCTACTTAACCCCTCGTATGCTTAGGCACGGATCCGTGCGTGGGAATTTCAATCTATTGTTTTAAGTGTCAAGGTAACTTTTACAGTAACGTAATGTGACAAGTAGCATACCAGGGGTTAAGTCATTGGGTAACTTGATTCAGTTAAGGACAGATTCTGGTTACGGCAGATTATTTTTATGACAGATTCGAAATCTTCATTTTCGTCCGCTCTTTCTAAAATTCTAAATAATTCTTCAGCGGACGATATTGTAGAATACTAGACAATTTACGTCATACATAATTTTATAAGAACATATCGAAGTGATCAAATAGGTTAGCTAAGTAAGGTCAGTCGCATGCATAAATCTTAGGTACGTCGTAAATCTAAATTGTCGAATGAGAAAGTCGACTTAGATATGCCAATACCAATCATCGTCACATCACTGTGTCTGTGTCTTTTATATAAGACTTTGGCTACGAGACTTGGGGTAAAATCATAACTAATCTAATGGTATAATTGAAGTTTATTTTCATCTAGAAAATATAATAAAATCAACAGATCAGTCTCACCTGTTACTTAATCAACAATTGCTGCGACTTACTTATGCAAAGAACCAAAGTAAACTCTGTAAAAGTAAAGAATATCTTGAGAAAAACATGAAAAAAATTGTCTTATTTATCAGACTGCGGCGATACGAGCTGGGTATTGATTGTCTGATATATCAGACTATGGCGGTCAAAAGGTTAAGTAGTAAAAACTTTCTTCAATATCTGCACAAATTGAGTTTTCGTGGTATTTTCTGTCTTTGTTTATTGATAAGAACAACAAAACAGACGAAATTTTACTTTATTTTTAAATAAAAAATTTAAAGCTTCTTTTTAAGTTTATTTGACCGACTACTCCGAAAAATCCTCATCATTAAGTATCACTTTTTTTTTGCTTTTACGAAGGTTTAAGGTCTAGGGCAGTCTTTAGATTACCAAACATCCTTGAGATATGTTTTATTTTTTTAATTTACGTACATTAATGCTATTTTGATGCGTTTTTAACGTAAATTTTGAATTTGGTATTTTTTATCCTACTTGTATCAAAGTGAGGACGCTAGTTTTTTTGTCAGTATGCTTTATTTTTAGTAATACTTTTACAAAAAGAAACTAGTTGAAAAACCCAAATGTTTTTTTTTTATGAATAAATTTCTTTATTTCAGAATTTCTCAAAAAAAAATTTTCAAAAATTCATAACTCGAAAACTACAAAAAATCGGCTAACATACATGGGGTATATTCTGATAGCTCATGACGTGAGGAATCTAAAAAAAATTTTTTGACGTCAAGGTTTGGACCACCCTGTATATGTATGTAGTGCTAAAGTACTATGGAGATTTGACATGACTATTCGAAAATAAGCGTTATATTTCGAATCAAAGTTTGGTCAAATCGACTAAGTGAAACACGTACACGGTCCAGAATCGAAATCTTTGATAGAGTTAACTGGGTTGGCGTGTGTACCTACTAAAACTAAAAAAGGAAAAAGACTATATCGTCACCCTAGTTCACAAACGTACTAATTACAAAATTTTCATTTTCCATTTTATTATTGCTTCGTATACAAAAGAAAAATCTGCGTCGTTTGATGTTTTCAAAACTGTGAAAAGCCTTTTCCTTCTATGGAAAACAACGTGACACAATGACATCAAGTACGGCTTATACGTGTGTTATCGTACTAAAATCCATTATTTTTTGTATTTATTACGTTCATATATCTTAAGTGATTTTAGGTTAATAGGCTTCAACTTCATGGCCATGTACTATCGTACTAAGTGCATTTATCCTCAATGTGCTTTTACATTTTATGTCTGCAAATGTGTACTAAGTGATTTTATTACGAGCACATATAAAAAATTATAGGAACACATTCGTAACAAGTACCTTTAATTCATGTTGGTGTCTGAAATTATTATTGACCTAAAATGTTAAACCATTTTAATACTATGTGCCATGAAATTAAACGAATATGAAATAGTTTTGAGTGTAGTTTATATTATTGCTTCTAATGTTTTTATTGTGCACTGATGC
Source organism: Thaumatotibia leucotreta (assembly GCA_025490895.1). Classification (NCBI taxonomy): domain Eukaryota; kingdom Metazoa; phylum Arthropoda; class Insecta; order Lepidoptera; family Tortricidae; genus Thaumatotibia; species Thaumatotibia leucotreta. The sequence continues at coordinate 1,074 of JALPQI010001417.1, read as the reverse complement.
GTTAAAGTATTTTAGTACGAAATTCAAGACACCTTTTATTAAATCTATTTTGATTCATACCTAGTACCCAATCATCGCAGACGGGCAAAGCGCCTCGCGGCAGTAGTACAGGGAAGAAGTCGCTTTATCTCTTCATTAGCTAATATCTATCCTCCTCGCACCGTGCTACTCACGGTTGGGAGCGTCGGGGGTGCCGGGAGCGGGAAGTAACTGACTGAATCAGTTGCTGCGCCCACGCCGTTTGAGGCTCATGTGTACGTTAACGAAAGCGAGATGCAATGTGCTTCGTCTTTCACTTCGTATAGTAAAAAATAACTGATTAATATAATATACAATGTACAGCAAGGGTCGAAGATTGGTAAATTTAATACGAGAAAATGACAAAAAACGCACGACGAGATTATCGTCAAGAAATCCGACAAAGGGTAAGTAAAACGTTTATTTTAAGTTACTTTTTCTTTAAAGTTATTATCAAAATAATTTTAACAATCTTATAAAGTTGTATTTGTAAACTCACGTGTTTTTTTGATTTTGTATTGCTTTGTTTATTTTGAGGAATGCTTCCGCGTGGGCACTTAACGCGGTTGTGCATAAGCATTTTATTGTCACCAAACAATTTGTTTTGTTCTAACAGTACTTAAGATGGTTGTGCATAGATATTGGATTATGAAAATTGGGGTCTCTCGGATACTAACGGCACTTGATTCAGTTGTGCACAAGCATTTTATTCTTGCTTAAAGATTTATTTTGTGATAACAGCACTTAATATGGTTGTGCATAATTATAAAATTATGATACCTGGGGGCTTCATGATACTAACCGCACTTAATATGGCTGTGCACTAGTGATTTACGTTTATAGACTATAACTTGTACACTCCTCTTTTGAAGAACCCCATACTGTAGTCCAACGGGAAAACCTCGGCAGGGAGCTCATTCCACAGACGGACCGTCCGCGGGAGGAAGTTCCTCTGAAACTGCACGGTGCGCGACCATTTAGGTTGCAAGGTGTGAGGATGAGCGCCCAGTCGGTGGCGAGCGGTGCGATGATGAAAAGTGGACGTTGGCATCATGT